>JABUQX010086543.1:0-2500 GCA_015478945.1 Trachelipus rathkii
ACTTTTATGTTATAATATTATTTTTTAGATGCTTTTGGAGGATTTATACTTATAATTATTATATATTAGCTGTTTTCTCTTTTTCATATATATTATATTATTTCTTATTTTTTATTATATATTTATTATATTATATATATTCTTTATCTATTTCTTCTATATATTATTCTTATTTAATATATTATATATTATTATTTTTATTATTATTTTTTATTTTCTTTATTATATTATATAATATATTTTATATAATATATATTATTTAATATATATATATATATATATATATATATATATATATATTTATTATTATATTTATTATATTTATTATATTCTTTATATTAATTATATTAGGTGTATGGGTCGGTAATAGTGATTGCCCGGATAGCCCCGGTATACCGGATATTCCGGCTGGAAGTAATTCCGTGATTATCCGGCCGGATTATTATTCGGATAAGTACATTAGCCGGATATTGTCTGGATTTACCGGATATCCGGCAGTCTGTTTTATATATGCGTCGGCGGGGTACTAAATAAAAAAAAAATTATCTTTTGCTCATCGTGGTAGTACTACATAGTTTTATTTAGATTATCTTTAATTTTAGTTAAGTTTTTTAATATTTTAAAATAATATATAAAATAATGTAAAATGTCCTTAAATAGAATTTCACATTCTGAAAAATGCGAGTTTTTTTTTTTTAATTTGTTTTAAATATTTTATGGACAGATTTAATTATATATTTTTTCAGTGTAATACAGTTGAGTATGTTAGCTTAAAACTGGCAAACTAAACTTTTGTTCCAAAAAGTGCATAGTGGTTAAATCGCTGGGCCTAACTTGGCCCGATTCATCCCCCCAATAAAAATTGATGATGGGGTGAATTTTGCCACCATTGTTATTCTTAATTTTTATGTAGCCTATTATTATTGACCATTTTTATTACGTATAGCTAATTTAGATATAATAAACAGTTACTTATATTAAGTAAAAATTAAATAAAAAATGAAATTTATATGGAAAATACGAAATTCAAAAAGTGTCAAAATTTGTCCCGCGAATGGGGTGAATTGGGCCCAACACATTTTTATTCTTATTTTATGTATCATTATTGACATTTATATTACTTATTACTAATTTTAATATGATAATTATTATATTAAGTAACAATTAAAATATAAAATTGAATTTATACATAAAAGAGGAATTTAAAAAGATGGCCCAATTCACCCACAATGGTGGTCCGATTCACCCCTTCAAACTGAGTCTAAATGATCTTTATTTAAACTTTAATAAAACTATTATTATTAGAATTACATTATTATTTTTTTGTGTGCTTATGACCTACTATAGGGCCTTGATTTTCAGGAAAAAAATCCAAAAGTGTATTAGGGGAAAGAGGGGAGATGAAGTTATACCTAAAGTGTCCAAGTCACCCCGCCCGACGCTATAGCGGGATTATATATATATATATATATTATATATATATATATATATATATTATATATATATATATATATATATATATTATATAATATATATATATATATATATTATATATATATATATAGAGATATATATATATATATATAATATTATATATATATATATATATATATATATATATATATATATATATATATATATATATATATATATATATATTATATATATATATATATTATATATATAATATATATATATATATATATATATATATATATATATATATATATATATATATATATATATATATATATATATATATCGCCACTCTCCAGATTATGTGCCCCCTGTATCTAAAAAAAAAAACACTATATCTACATGAAATCTAGCGTACCATTGAAATGCAAGAACTAAAAAAAAAAAATTAATAATTATTAATTTTAATAAATAACTCCAAAAAATATTATAATCGTACGTTTCAAAACTTAATTTAAACATGATACCCATAAAAAATAAACGTTTTCCTTATATCTTTTCAATACTTTAGGGGAAACTAAAAATAATGGCTACATAAAAAAAATAAAAAATAAAAATTAAAGTTAAATTAAAATTAAAAAATTAAAATTGCATATAGTTTAGGTTAGGTCAGGTCAGGTCATCAAAAAAATTTAATTTCTCTAGAACATCTATCTATCATAGAGTGTGTGTGTGTGTGTGTGTGTGTGTGCGTGTGTGTGTGTGTCTAGAACATCTATCTATCATAGAGTGTGTGTGTGTGTGTGCGCGTGCGCGTATGTTCGCCTTAACATTAAAAAGAAAATATTGGGGGACTCATGACTTTGGAACGCGAAAATTTGGGGGAACAAGAGAATTATTATTATTTATTACATTTTTTTATCTCACTTTATTTATTTCTTCTTCATTTATTATTTTATTACTTTTTTTTTATCTCACTTTATTTTATTTCTTCTTTCATTTACCTCCATTACAATGTCGCTGATTTCGAAAAATGTATTCAGTTTTTACTTAGCTATCATAGTTTTTTTTTAGATACAATGGT
>JABUQX010086543.1:10000-11751 GCA_015478945.1 Trachelipus rathkii
TTAACTAAAACATTTCTGAATGAACAAACAACGAGCTATAACCGATCCCAGGTTATATTGGAACAAACGCATTTCGATCAAACACGGGATGGTGGGTGTTTCTCTTTATTTAAAAAATGACATTGGCACATCCCATGAAGTCATAGTTTCCCTTATTAGCAACTACATAGAGGCGCTGGCAATTCATATAAAAATAGAATCTATTCAGCTAATTTTAATGGGAGTCTATCGACCCCCAAATTCCTCCAAAACAGTCCATAAATGCCTTCAAATTCGTGAATCAAGCACGTTTTCATAACTCTAAAGTAGTAATTAAGGGTGAATTCAACATTTATCAATCCAACGAGAACAGTGCAACAATCGGGCACAGCTCTCTTTCCAACTTGATGATAATCAAAGGGTTTTTTGTCAATTATATAAAAGCTGCCAGCCCGGGATGGCCGAAACAGCGGAGTGAAAAACAATAAGTCCTTAAATAAATCATATAATGGGGGAACCCTCAAATTGAAACGTTAAAACCTTCATAACAACAGGGTGGTATTTCAGTATCATTTTTCCGCATGATCTTGCAAAAATTTGCCGATAAACAAAACTCAAATTTTTTCACCCTATAAAATACAGTAATTAGATCGTGGGAAATCAAAGAACTAAACGTGCAAATAAATGAAACATGATAAACATTGAAACTTTCCATTCACATACAGCTAGAAACATTGGCATCCGACGAAAAATTCAAACACTTTCGTAAATATTCAAATAAATGATATGACGAACCTCATTCCCCTTAAAATACGAAAAAAAACTTTGCGTTAAGATTTCAAACTCCATGGCTAGCACCAGCTTCTACTAAACTTTACATCAACCAAAAAACACCAAACTCTAACCGGAAATTATAAAAGCAAAAATTTATGCAATATTCAAGTGTATAACAACAATTTGATCAAAGCATTCATAAGGCATATCTTAAGAAAGCAAAGAGGAAATACTACTCGAATAAATTTCAGGATTGCAATAAAGACTCGAAGGCGACTTGGAGTCTAATTAATAAATTAATCAACAAAAACAAAACAAACACACAATCTATAAACGAACTGAATATGAATGGTCAATTAACAACCACTCATAAGAAAATCTCAGAAGGACTAAACGAGTACTTTGTAAAAGTCGGTAGGCAAATCTTGAGAGACAAAGCCTCTAGTCAAACATCGTTTGAAACGTTTCTATCAGACTACGAGATACATTTTTCCTTTGTTCATATGACAGACTCGGAGGTAAAAAAGGTAATAATCGGATTAAGGAACAAAAAATGCGATGTTCATTCTATCCCCAGCCACATCCTCAAACTAACTGGAGACATCATAGCTACCAATTTAAAACACTTGTTTATTTTTACAGGAATTTTTCCAAACTATTTCAAGACAGCAAAAGTGATCCCACTACCTAGAAAAGGAGGCCATTCACTAGCAAAAAAATTACAGACCAATAAGTGTCACAAATACGATTAGTAAAAAAAAATAATTTTCAATCAATTATCCGAACACTTCAGATCCAACAATATTCTCAGAGACTCACAATTTGGATTTAGAAAAGGACGCTCAACTTCTGATGCACTTATTTGTTTGACAGCAAAACTTTACAGAAATATAGAAAATAAAGACTCTTCTATGGTATTATTAATAGATATCACAAAAGCTTTCGACAAGATTGATCATGAAATACTACTAAGTAAAATGTACAAAATGGACATTAAG
>JABUQX010086544.1:7500-17500 GCA_015478945.1 Trachelipus rathkii
TATATATATATATATATATATATATAACTATATATATATATATATATATATCTTCTTTCTTTGCTATACATATATATATATATATATATAATAATATATATATATATATATATATATATATGTATAACTGTATATATATATATATATATATATATATCCAGCTATATATATATATATATATATATATACAGGAAGAGGAAGTGAAGGAAAGATGAAAGGAGTATTTCGAGGAATTATTGAACGTAGAAGAGGAGGAGGAGAATGGAGGAAATACCCTGAGAGTAAGACAAGAATATGAAGAAAGTTGGAATGTAGAGATAGAGGAAGTGAATGGAGCAATTAAAATGTAAAATATGGTAAGAGCGCAGGATACGATGACAGGATCAAGAGCTGTTCAGGACGGGGAAAGGAAAAACTAAATGGTTGACAAGACTATTAAACCAAATATGAAAGGAATAAAAAATATAAACAGAATGGAGGAAAACATAGATTTGTCTGATACATAAGAAGGGAGATAGAAGGATGTACGGAAATTATAATGGAATAAACTTATTGTTGATGAAGAGCTGACGAAAATATATGAGAGGAACTTGGATAGAAGAATGAGGAAGGAGGTCGAGGACAAAAGTGAAAAAGGACAACACGGTTTTAGACCAGGGAAAAGTAAGACAGCTCTGATATTCTACATGAAGATGCTGCCAGAGAAAACCATAGAGTGGAATAGCAAATAAGACATTCATAGAAAAGTCATTCGACAGAATAAATAGGGAGAGTCTGTGGAGAGTGTTAGAAGACTCGTCGTATAACATACCGGAATGATTGATATCAGTCATTAAAAGTATGTGCGAAAAAAACAATAAATATGGCTTGAAGAACAGGAAGAAAGAGGTTGTTTGAAGTGATAACGGGGGTCAAACAGGGAAGTGTGCTGCCCCCAATACTCATTGAACTTTAGATATTTGTATTAAAAAGATATGCATAAGGGAAATTAGGGATCACATCTTGGTTTATGAGGATGATGCGGCAGTGGTAACATCAATAGCTCAAGATCTGCAAGAAGCTGTGTATAGGTGGAATGAGGTACATAAATCAATGGGAATGAGGATTAGCACAAAGAAAACGGAAGTGATGGTGATAGCAAGAGAAGCAAGAGATAATAGGGAACATAAAAGAGACAAGGCCTAAGCAGGAGAATATGTTTTAAGTATTTGGGCCTGGTATTTGATGATCAGTGAAAGCATGGTGACGAGCTGAGGGAAAGAATAGGGAGATTCTCACAGAATGTGGGAATGTTATACCCTTTGCCAAAGGAGAGAGGGATACCATCTGAAGATAAAGTGTTAATATATATAATAATTATGAGACCGATATTGTTGAATGGATCGGAATGCTGGACAATGAACACAGTACAAAAAAAGCAGAATAGAAGCTGCGGAGATGAGGGTACTTTGAATCATTAGGCGAGTATCGTTGAGAGAGAATGAGGAATGAGCTGGTGAAAAGAGAACTGGGAGTGAAGCCGGTTTTGGAATGCGTGGAGAAAAACCAGTTAAGATGGTTTGGACACGTGAAAAGAATGAAGGAAGGAGAGAGTTGAGGGAGATGCTGGATCGGAGAGCGGACGGGAGGAGAACATTAGGAAGATCGAGAAGAGATTAATGGAATCGCTGGAGGAGGCTATACAACGAAGAGGCAAAACGATGAAGGAAGCAGAGGGGAACCTAACATTTGAAGACAGAGATGCATGGAGAAGATTCTAGAAGGGTAGCACCTGATAGGCACAGCCTAACAGGATATATATATATATATATATATATATATATATATATATAACAACAATAATATATATATATAACAATATATAATATATATATATATATATATATATATATATATATATATATATAAGGTGTAATCTATAACAATTTAATAATCACGTATTAAACTTTGACCTTCTAAAACCGTTATTAAATCTTTAAATAAAGCCGTCCAATAAAGAAAGGGAAAGCGTCAATTTTGGGTATTTCTTCTTAACATATGGTCAGAAAGGTCTTATGAACGGCGACCTTGGTTTGAATCTTTTTAAAAACACCAAGTGTTATACAAAGTGAAGTATATTTACATTCATAGATTTTTAGCATAAGTACTGGAGTTATTTTTTTTTATCTTTTCTGTTCGTGTTTGTGTCTAATTTAATAAAAGGAATATATATATATATGTATATAACGATTTATATATATATATATATATATATATATATATATATATATATATATATATATATATATATATCTATACTCTCTCTCTCTCTCTATATATATATATATATATATATATATATATATATATATATATATATTCTCTCAATTGCAACTTTAAGTAGTTACAAACTGGGATTCATGATCACCTTAGAGATGAACCTCTAACCCATCCATTCCTTTGCTTTATACTATTCTTCTTCTTCTGGGATCCTTCGACCAATTTATAATTATATCCTGTTCTGCCTCTTAAAGTCTTCTACAGGAGCTACACCACCAGCCCTCAGGCGAAAAAAGGGTTTTGGCATCTTGAAATCTCAAACTGGTCGGACTTACGGTATAGTGTATAGTTGATTCCCTTTGAAAATTATTATTGTTTCAGCAGGATAGCCGAGGTTATTCTCTCTGTCATGGAGGATCCTAAACCTAATCTTCTTCTCGCTCATTATTGCACATTTTAAAAATATCAAATTTTACTACGCTTCCACCTCTTTCCCTTTTCTTTTTCTTTTTTCTTTTTCTTTTTTTTTTACATCGGAAGGTTTCACAGCTGTATTACCTTTTGATAGAATCAAAGATTTTGCTTAATTTTTTGCCTCTAAAAGACTTTAGACGATTTGCGTGCTGTGTCTCCTTCTCTCCCTTCCTCCTTCCAATTCATTGATGCCGAGCATCGTCATTTCTTTTGAAGTTGATATATTCTCTCTCTGTGGTAAGTACTAAGAAGGCGTAAGGTCCTAATAGCATTCCTCTTAAAGTACTCAAATAACTTGTGCTTCCAACTTCTATTCGACCTTGGTAAGTCGTTTCATAGTCTGTCATCATCGACCCTTTTCTCCCTGTTGGATGCGTGTGCCAATACACCCTGTGTCAGACGAATAGAAAACCACTCTTTACTCTCTAACTATTGCCCTATTGTTTTAACCTCTGTTGTTTCCAAATCTTCGAAATTATCCTTAACAGGAACATATGGAAACACCTTAAATCTTCTAATCTTATCTTGGATCGTCAGTATGGCTCTCGGGAGGAACTATCATATGGCGATCCGGTTTCTCTTCCCACCGACTCTTGGTACTCTGCTCTCCAACATTCGCTGAATACTATGTTGTTGGGCTAAACACAGAAAAACCATCAATAATATAACAAGCTTTTGATATTCAAGCAACATTTGACACTTTGACACTATCCTTCTCTCTATAATTTTTGTTTTATTTCATTGGTGCTCTATAGCAGCTGTTATAGACTCCACAGTTCATCTATTAAATATATGAAAAGAAATAATTTTCAAGGTTCTGATTTGTCACCTACCTCCTTTCTACTTTTCAATAATTACCTATCTTTTACATCATAACCTATTCACTCTTATGACACTAGTTTTACCTTACATTATTCTTTTCATCTGAAAAACCAACCTTCTCATCTGCAAATAACTTATGATAGTAGGGTAGCCTTGGATCGTTGACCTCTCATCTTTCTTGCATTTCTAACTGGAGTAGGGTTGTTTTCAATGTCTTAAAAATATCAATTTCTTCATTTATCTACTAGGGGTAATCTTCTACACAACTGAAACATGTTACAAAAACATTAGAACTAAAAAATTTCTTTCATTTATATTGTTAATGTCTAACTTTATTGTAATTTCTCTCTTGGAAGGATTAGACTGTTTCTCTCATTAAAAAGCTTCCAAGATGGTTTTTTTCAAAACTTTTTCACTCCACCGCAGTTGCTCTCTCAGTATGGAGGTATCTTCCATTCTTGTATGAAGAATGCCTCACATAATATGAGATGGTTCCACTTACAGAACTCCTTTTGACTTGGTGGAGCCTAAGATTATCGTCTCAATGACTCTCCCTACTCACACACAGTATTCTTCTTATACTATAGCTATTATAATGAACACTGCCCTCTGAGCCGCTGGTTGAATACCTTCTCCTTGAATACCTCCTTCGTGACTTGTCTTTCCATGCATTTATCATTCTTTCTCCGTCAAAGTTTGAAAAACTCTTCCATCTGCATTTTTTCCCACTACCATTTACTTGCATACTTTCGAATGCCGTTAATCGAGGCATATCGGCATTTAAATCCGAACTTTAGTTTGGTTTCCATTTTCTGGTTAGTGTATCGTATGGCTATAACATTTTTCTACCGCTTTATATATATATATATATATGAAATAATATATCTATATATAAAAATAATATATTTTCTTTATATATACAATATATATATATATATATATATATATAACTATATATATATATATATATATAACTCTTCTACTATGCTATATATATATATAACCATAAAGCAAAAATATTGAAAAACGTTATACTGTATACTCATCTAATATATATATATAAAATATATAACATGTTAGCAATAATATTTATAATATATATATTTATACCATATATATATATAATATATATATATATATATATATATATATACCATATATATATATATATATATATAACATATATATATATATATTTATATATATATATATATATATAAATATATATATATAATATATATATATATATATATATATATATATATATATATATATATATACTATAAATATAATATATATATATAGCTTATATATATCTACTATATATATATATATATAAAGGAAGAATGTGAAATTACACAGTATAACGCTTTTTAATATTAACTGATTTTCTTACAGTTCTCATATATAAACTTCTTGTGCAAATCCATTTTCTTTGTAAACGGTGATATTATTTTTTGTGATAGGAACAGTACGGTCATTTATGTGACGATATATTTATAAAATGAGTTTGACCTTACCTTTATATCACTGAGATTCATATTGCGGCGCCGCCAAAAATACGCTCACATTTGCACCCACGCTTGGGGAAATATTTACATCCATTTTTTTTTTTTTTTTTTTTTTTTTTTTTGGTACGAGTCGAATGTAGCACGTTATTTCTAGCGTAAATGCTCATGCGTTTGAAAGAAAGCGTATATACATATTTTCCTGAAGAGAATATGGTTCTTGAAGGTCTTAAGGGTAAAACTAGTTTAAATCCATCCTCACACTTACGAATGTAAGGATTTTTTTCCTTCATATTAAAAATTAAAAGGTTTTTCCAATTATAACATCCTGTGGTTTTGCATTTTATCAGTCATGAGAGAATCAAAAATCAATCTGATTTGTCTAGAGGAGGGATCAGAATAATGTTTAAGTGAGGGGACGGTTTAAAGATTTTAAAAAAGGAGAAGAAAGTTATTATTATTATTATTATTATTATTATTATTATTATTATTATTATTATTATTATTATTATTATTATTATTATTATTATTATTATTATTTTTAATAATATTACTAATTTGTAATATTATCATTATCGCTATTATTATCATTACTATCATTATTATTATCATTATTATTATTATTATTATTATTATTATTATTATTATTATTATTATTATTATTATTATTATTATTATTATTACTATTATTATTATTATTATTATTATATTATTATTATTATTATTATTATTATTATTATTATTATTATTATTATTATTATTACCATTACCATTACCATTATCATTATCATTATCATTATCATTATCATTATCATTATCATTATCATTATTGTTGTTGTTATTGTTATTGTTATTGTCATTGTTATTGTTTTTGTTATTATTATTATTATTATTATTATTATTATTATTATTATTATTATTATTATTATTATTATTATTATTATTATTATTATTATTATTATTATTATTATTAAAACGATGTAATAGCAAAAAAATTTAAAATTTAACATATAAAGTAACTTCACAAATGTGTCAAAAAAGCTCTAAAAAAAGACACAACAGAAAATACTTCATCTAAACTTCTTCTTTTTTGGATATTACATCGTTTTATTATATTGTGGAACTATTAACAAAATATTCATCATAGCCGTTCCCACAAATTAATTTCATTTCTGCCTGAAGATGCCTTGAGTTCGGAGGCGAAATATTGCAACAATAAACAAGTCTTCTACAAAGCTCTTAAGTCCTGAAGAAATGATCTCAACAAGAATAGCTTTCTTCTTAGCTTTCAAAGGAAAAAGAATTTGACGAAGCGACTCTGAGAGGAAAGTCCGACGCTCTTACCTTTGAACCTCCAGGATGGCTGTAAGCCCCCTACTTTAGAGTTTTTCGGACTTATGGACACCCTTTCTGAGAAGTGGACTTGATTTTCTTCTGGAGAAGTTTAGATGAAGTATTTTCTGTTGTGTCTTTTTTTAGAGCTTTTTTGACACATTTGTGAAGTTACTTTATATGTTAAATTTTAAATTTTTTGGCTATTACATCGTTTTATTATATTGTGGAACTATTAACAAAATATTCATCATAGCCGTTCCCACAAATTAATTTCATTTCTGCCTGAAGATGCCTCGAGTTCGGAGGCGAAATATTGCAACAATAAACAAGTCTTCTACAAAGCTCTTAAGTCCTGAAGAAATGATCTCAACAAGAATAGCTTTCTTCTTAGCTTTGAAAGGAAAAAGAATTCTACGAAACGACTCTGAGAGGAAAGTCCGACGCTCTTACCTTTGAACCTCCAGGATGGCTGTAAGCCCCCTACTTTAGAGTTTTTCGGACTTATGGACACCCTTTCTGAGAAGTGGACTTGATTTTTCTTCTGGAGAAGTTTAGATGAAGTATTTTCTGTTGTGTCTTTTTTTGGAACTTTTGACACATTTGTGAAGTTACTTTATATGTTAAATTTTAAATTTTTTGGCTATTACATCGTTTTATTATATTGTGGAACTATTAACATATTATTATTATTATTATTATTATTATTATTATTATTATTATTATTATTCCATAAACATTGCAACAATTTCCCAAAATATCTTAAAGCTACCACTGTATTTGCACCTCTTTAGCCATCATGAAAGGAGCAAATTATCAGAATTTCAGGAACGAGCCATGATAATTAAGTAGTAAGTAGTATAGTTTACAATAAAGAGATTACAATAAAAGGAGGAACAATTTCACGTTTTTTTTCTATTTTTAATGCATGAAAATGAGATAAAATAATGAAAATGAAAGTGAAGAGAACTGAGAAGGAAGATGTACTAAATTGAACTTATGATATCCACTATTAATAATTCAGATGAAAGAAGTTCGAGTTATTTATTGTTAAGTACTACTTTAATACCTTTGACTTATTTAGTAACCATTATCAATTAGTAAGTAATATGCTCCCTCTTTTCTCTATTTAAAAAAAAAAATTGAAATCAATTCAGTTTCCATTTTTTAACGAAATTATTGATAAGTTTAAAGAATAAAACTATCAATTCATTGAAATTTCAATGAATTCATAGTCACAGTAATCCGACGCGGCCATACAAACCCGAAATGTATTTAAAAAAAAGAATTGAAATTTGGATAATAAAGAAAATCGTTACTTACAATAGGAATCAATATCCTCGTCTTCTTCTTCTTCTTCATAATAAGACTCTTGATGTAGGTAATCTTTCGAGTTAAAATGTGAAATTGGATAATTCCAGTCCACTGGGGTTAAGACACTTCCCCCAGCTATTGATCCGTCCCCCTCAGACATCCTGAAATAAAGATTGGATTTTATTATCAGATTTCCTTTATTTACATAAAAAAAATTCCTGCATAATTTTTTATAGGAACAATTGAACGGTATAATAGATGAGTCTTATAACACACACACACATGCACACATACACACAGAGGCGCGCGCGAGGAATATCCAAAAGTGTGCCTTATGTAAAAGTTATAGAAGGTATATATTTGGATTTTTCTGGTGTGTGGCTTATAAGATTTTGAATTATTAATAATATGAATGTAAGACATAATACTTATTTGGGAAAACACAAAAAAAATGAAGTTTATTAATTAATTAAAATAAAAATATATTCAAATTAATTATTTCATATTTGTAATTAGTCGCATTTCATCATCAGCTGCCCTTGGTTCCCCTGAACTGGGGGAGGGGTGCTCAAACACGCACCGGAATAAAATAGCTAAGTAGGAAGCCATGACCCGAGAAAGAAAAAGAAAGCCCCCCCTCCAACCCACTCTCATAAACTTAAGTGCAAGTCCGTCAAGACCAAAATTCGCCCTGAAAATTCAAAACGCAGTGGCAGTCACCCATTGTGGTATCCCCTCAAAACCAGGGTCCATCTCCTGGGTCAAGCCCGGAACCATCCCCCCCCCTCACAAAACCATGCCATTTAATCCCATAATACAACAATCCTTTCGCTTGCGCTAAATTCATATTCCTATCCTTCAGGCACTCTTTAATGTCAAAATGCACTACTTTTTTGATCTTCCAACCGGTCAATTTCCAAAACACTCACCTCTATACATCAACTTAACCAACCAACTAATATTCACTCTTTTCATATGACCAAACCATCTCCATACACTCTCATTTACTCTCTCATTCTTGCTTTTCTTCACACCACACACCTCCCTAACACTCTCATTCATCATTTTATCAATTCTTCTCAAGTCTAACACGTTCCTAAGATCACTATCTATCTAAACAGACTGCACTTTAGATCTGTACCTCCTATTCCACGCTATAGTTTCGCTACTATACATTAACACTGGTAATAACATACCCTGATGCAGAACCCTTGCGCACTCAAGAATTATTCCCCTGCATTAGACCAAAGATTTAATTGCCCCAGTTTCCTATTACACTCTGCATTATCCGTTCCCTTTTGCATCCACCATATAACCTAATTTAAACTCAGACAGATACTTGTGTATCCAACATGATTTCATACTGCGGACCCTCCTCACCCACCACCATCACATTACTTTTTTCTACATTTACTTTCAATCCCATCCTTTTACACATCCTGTCAAACCCCTCTATCAAACCTCTGAATCTTTCTTTAAATTTTCCACACAAAACCACATCATATGTGTACAATAAGCAGGGCACCATCCACTCTCTTCCATTCTCCATGAGTCTAACCCCTCCCCTGCCACCACATCATTTAATTTTTTCATCACTCCATCCACATACAATTTAATTGCAATGGAGAAATAAAATACCCCTGATTAACTCCACTATTATTACCAAGCCATTCATTTTCCACTTTATTTTTTCTTTCCACGCTTCACTATCGACATACGCACTTTTGATTCCAACTCACAACACCATATATAATTAAAACCTGCCACAGAGCTTCCCTATTAATCCTATAATTCGCCTGTTGTAAGTCTATACAACCCAAATACAGTTTGTTCTTCTTTCTCATTTTCTCACTCATTTGATTCAATGTTAAAATTCTATTTACTCATCCTATTCCACCTCTAAATGCATCTTATTCTTCAATAATAAGCACCTAGGTCACTCGACTCCCTCTTTCAATCAAAATACCAGCATATATCTACGCTACAATAAACTAATTCTTTCATAGTTATTACAGTTCCCATTATCACCCTTACAATTATACATCAGTACTATCACTTCTCTCCTCCATCCTTCGAAACTGAACCCTCTAAAACGCCTTGTTACTTAACTTCCTTATCCAGTGATTCACAATGTCACCTCCATTCTTGATCATTTCACCAGTAATTCCATTTATACCTGCTGATTTACCATTCTTCAACTCTCTCACTCTACCCTTTCTTTATCTCATCCCCAAAATACCTTTGCTTCTTTTTACACCATCAAACCCTCATACATTCACTATCAACTCTTC
>JABUQX010086545.1:5000-12500 GCA_015478945.1 Trachelipus rathkii
TCAGACGGCTCCCTCCAAACCATTGGAATCCCAAACTTCAGTGAAGTTTTCGTGCCCTTCGTCCACCGCCGGAGATATTCCACGCACGTCTTGCACACCGTGTGCGGTGCCCAGGACTTATCTTGGTCACCCAGCTTGACTTGAAAGTAAGCCTGGTAGGCGCGCTTCACAAAGCTTGTGATGCCCTTCCTGTGCATTGCCAGCGTGTATTCTCCGCAGATGTAGCAGAAAACGTCAGGATTATTCCTGCATGACCGTCGCGCTGAAGCCATATCAATACTCTGAAAAGAAAGAAAAAAAGGTCAATTAGTCATTTTGAAACAGAAACACATCAGAAGCAACCATTTATATATGAATAATTCGCTATATTCTTCCAGAAATATAGGATTGAACTCAAAACCTCAGCATATTTAGACTAATTTTGGTGTTCTGAGTCCAAATATCACCTTGGTTTTGCTCTATCAGGTCAACTTTTTGAAATACAGCCATAGGCCTACCTGACGAGCTATACATATGATAATTATCATATGTATAGCTCGTCAGGTAGGCCTATGGCTGTATCTCAAAAGGTTGACCTGATAGAGCAAAACCAAGGTGATTTTTGGACTCAGAACACCAAAATTAGTCTAAATATGCTGAGAAACCCCTGACGATTTTTTGGCTGTTACCCAGTGTAATAATAATAATAATAATAATAATAATAATAATAATAATAATAATAATAATTAATAATATAATTATAATTTTCTTAATATAATAATAAGAATAAATAATAATAATAATAATAATAATAATAATAATAATAATAATAATAATAATAATAATAATAATAATAATAATAATAATAATAATTAATATTAATAAAAATAATAATAATAATAATTTAATAATTAATAATTAATATAATAATATAATAATAATAATAATAATAATAATAAATAATGGTAATAATAATAAATAAATAAAAATAATAATAATAATAAATAATAATAATAATAATAATAATAATAATAATAATAATAATAATAATAATAATAATAATAATAATAATAATAATAATAATAATAATAATAATAATAATAATAATAATAATAATAATAATAATCATGGTTTTCATTGTTATTATGAATATTTTATTAATTGCTGTTATTTAGATTTTATATTTTAGGGGATAATTGTTTGAGTTTATAAAAGTTCGATAAATAAATGTTGGAGGATTATAATAATAAATAAATAATTGATTATAATAAAAGCTAACTACAATTATTAGTGCAGTGCAAATAGTGTTAGAGGTGGAACTAATTGCAACAAAATTGATTCCTGTTGTTAATGGTATGCAATACGCTCCTAATCAACATTTTAAAAATATACATTTGTATTGTCACGCAAAATGCGTTTTTTTTTGGTCGCCATCTTGAGAAAACATGAAATTTTTTTAAAAAATCATAAAAAATGAAATTTGGTATCAAATTACATGAAATTTCATGCTGAAAAAAAATATGATATTTATTGGTTTTTAAAAGTAAAATGTTTACCAAGATAAAGTAGAAGTATGAATGTCTAGTTAATGTATTTTGGTATAAAAAAATTATACCAACATGACCCTGTATTTATACCTTAAATGATTAAATTATGCCACATTACATTGCATCTTCACCTGATGCTGCGAGAATAATGTTAATTTTCTTTATTATTTGCTTCAGGTTGATAATCTTTGTTTTGAGTGAAGAAGTAATCACCTGCGTTTTGTGTTCCAATGTGTTTTGTGACAATATTCCCTATGTCGCATTAACAGCAAAAGGCTTGTCGGGAATTATCAACGTGAGCCAACAAAGAGATGGTAAAATTCATGGACTTTTCAATCCCATGCCTACTGGTGCTGTTAAAGTCCGTACATAATGTCAACGTGTATACGTCAATCATATCAAAATTAAAAGTGATATAAAACTGAAACATCGCAAGGTGTTATTCCCTCGACCAGCTCGAGAAAGCTACGAGGAAGTGTTGCATTATTCAATTTCAAAGAGAATTGCTTGTTTTGTTGGCAGATTATAACGGATTATGAAAAGCGTAAAAAATTGGTAGTCATTTCTGTGCGTACTATCCAGTTTCGTGAGACAAATTGTAAAGTATGCAGTGCTAGAAGCGATTTATGGGCAGCAAATGTACACGCGAGGATGCTTTTAGTCATGGATTTACCTGCTGCAGAAGCTCGATATCATCAAATGTGCAGTGTCAATCCATTCCTGTGAAGTAAATTCCTAAAGGCACTAGAGGATTGCCTAAATCAGTAGGCCGTCCGATTGACGCAGATAGACTAATAGTTCTGATGTTTTGGTAAATACATGTGAGTGATTACAAGAAAACTGTCAAGAGTCAATATCTGTCAGTGACAGTGGAAAAAATGCGTAGTTTTTTACCAGAGGAAAGTGAGCCTTAAACTTCTAGACATTTGAAGAAAAAATTGCAAGACTGGTTTGGTGACAACATCTTAATATCAGGCACAGATAGGAAATGTAACATGATAACATTTGAAAAAACTGTATCAAACATAGTGGACGACAGGGGCGGGAATTTTGCCGGGGCCGGGGCCGGGCTGGCTGCTCTAATTTAGCAGGGGCGGGGCCGGGGCGGGGTTAGACTAAATTAGAAAATGTTAGTCAAAAAACACTGAAAGTCTTAAACTTAGGATGAAAATTAGATATTTAATTTCAAATTAATTAATAATTAATTAATAAAATGAATAATTAAGTTAATTAATTAAATAATATTTTTCGAAAGAAATTTTTAGAAAATAATTTATTTTCTAGATGAATAGTTTGTATTAATATATATATATTATATATATTTATATATATATATATAATAATATATATATTAATATATATATATATATATATATATTATAAATAATATATTATAATATATATATATATATATATATTTATTATATATATAATATATATATATATTAATATAATATATATATAGTATATTATTATATATATATATATATATATATTATATATATATATATATATATATATTATATATAATATATATATTTATATATATTAATATTATTATTAATATATATATATATATATGTATATATATATATTATATATATATATTATTCATTAAAATAATTTTTAAAAAAGAGATTTCGAAATATTGTGATTTTCTTGAAGATATTTACCTTTAAATAAATAAATACATTAATATTTTAACGATTATATTTATTTCCTTTTCCGAATTCGTTTGATACATCAAATTTCAAATGTTTTTATGTTAAAAAACTCGGGAAAAATGTATAATTTGGCTCATTTTAATTTTGAAATCATAGTTATACCAAAACAAAAATTGAAATTATGATTTAGGTATGTTTATATTTTGCATCAATTTATAACAAGGAGTAATTGGAATTAAAATATATTTTTTTATTTTGTTTGATTTAACCCTCTATTATTTGGTGTAAATTTACAGTTAACCCCGGTAGAAAACCCCGGTTTTGCCTGATTTTTGGCTGGGGCCGGGGCCGGGGCCGGGGCCCCGGTCGGTTCCTACAAACATAATCTTTGAATATCACAAACAAAAAAGACTTGATGACCCTGATGAAGAAAAATTTAGATTAATCGAGTCTTCAGCAAAACAGATCAGAAGTGAAATAAATTTGTTGTACAAAAATAAGGACTTTTATCCTAGTGCATCAGATATTGCATCCGTTGAAGAAAACAAGACATATTTACCTCCTGTTTTACTAATATTTTTGGATATCCTAATCAGTGGCAAAAGGAATGATCTGAAGTAAGTTTCGATAGGTCAGGCTGTAATGCAAACTTGGAGGCCTCGTTATCTGATATGCCCAATACCTCTTGCTGTAAGCATAGAGATAAACAGAGATTTTGGGTCGCGTTCCCAAATTGATGAACTTTGCAGCCTTGGATTCAGTGTGTCTTTTAATGAAGTGCAGAAATACATACCTTCTTCTGTAATGGATGAAGGTAACCAAAGCTTTGTACCATCATGCCACTTCTCTCAATGGGTCGCCGACAATGTCTATCATAATATAGCAACAATAGATGGTCATAATACCTTTCATGGGATGGGGAGTTATAATGTGCATATCATGAGCATCTTTTAACAGCTCTTTATTGCTCACAAACAAAATAAAACGACTCAAATCCCGCCTCTAGCACATGACATTATAAAGAAGGC
Source organism: Trachelipus rathkii (assembly GCA_015478945.1). NCBI lineage: Eukaryota > Metazoa > Arthropoda > Malacostraca > Isopoda > Trachelipodidae > Trachelipus > Trachelipus rathkii. The sequence continues at coordinate 9,219 of JABUQX010086545.1, forward strand.
AAAAATACCCCTCCACTGCGTTCAATCCCCTATTTCAAGAGCCATGAAAAAACTGAAATTTCAAAGTTTATTCTATGAACCAATTAAAAGCAATCTCTTCGATGCTCTTTGGAGAACCAGTAAGTTATTTTAAACACCTCAACCAGGATGGTTAGGATACATGCAAACTGCTGTGGAAGGATAACATACTGGTGTAACAGTAACTTTGTTTCTACCAATGATTGATTTGAATCCAAGTTCTAGCAGCTGTGTATACACCACAATTATGTTCACAAGTAATGAAGCAAACAAATTGAATGTGAAAACTCCAATTGTAACCTTTGATCAGTGCTTGTGGATCAAGGCAATGGAAGTTATAAACGCTGATCACAAAGGAGAATTCGATAATGTAGTAATCCGGCTTGGTGGGTTTCATACACTAATGTCTTTTCTTGCGGCTATTTGAGGACTGATGGCTTGATCGGGCATAGAAGAAGCTTTGCAGAAAGTGTATGCTGAAAATTAAATACCCCACATATTAAAAGGTAAATTATATTCACGTGCTCTTCGAAGGCATTTTCTGATTTCTTCAGCTCTCTCTGCTTTAATTGTAGCAGATGTTTTGAAGTGCAGCCTACCAGTTGAAGTAATTACAGATTCAGATTTGAGCGAGATTGCATCAGAAAGTGAATGCATTACCGGTGATGCGATGGAAGTGGAGACAAATTATGATGATCTTAATCTTGAAAAATGTATTCACCTTTTCAAAAACGTGCTCAGAGGTGATATCAAAGCAGAGGAAGTTATTTCAAACCCTGATCTTCATTAACTTCATTAACTTTTGTCACTGATAGATGAAAGGAAGAACCTTTTCAAATCACAAAGTCGTACTGTCAAACAAACTTTGGCTGTTGTATCTCAGCATGGTAGATATTGTAAAAATATTTATTTCGGCTGAGCGATCAGGAAATTTTGAAATGCACTTACAGGCAGTTGAGCATATGCTACCTTTTTTTTGCGAGTTCCGGTTATAATAATCATACTAAATGCGCAAGAATATACTTTTAACATATGCGGGAACTAAAAACAACGAATTCAGAACTAGTCAAAATGCTGAATAAAGGCTACTTTACAGTACGAAAAAAGGACAGGAAGTGGTCTGGTATTTGGACCGATATGTACATTGATCAGAAGCTCATGAAATGCACTAGTAGTTCTGGTATAACTTTTGGAAGAGGAATGACTGAAAGTCAACATGCATCTTTGGATTTGAGCCATTCTAGATGCAGTAAAGTAATATGTGCAATGAATTTGCTAACCATTTTTTCACGTATTGGTATTGAACAACATACTGATTTAACTGATGCAAGGATGGCCAGAGATTTCGAAGGTATGATAAAGATAATGCAATATTTTAAAGACCACAATCCATTTATTGCTTCTTCAAGTGACTTATGAAATCTTTTTACCGGAATTACGGATAGTGAAAACAAAGTTACTGCAAAAAATGCCGATATCATTGGAAGAAACGTTCAAGATAAACTTACTGGCAAACTTTTTAAAGATGAAACTTTATTGAAATCAGACCAGGCAGTACCCATGAAGTGTTGAAAAAAGGAATTGTTAAATTACTGTGAGAACTTCAGCATGTAATTCGCGTCTTGTTAACACAGAGGATGCTTGCTTGTATCTCCTTGGATAAAAACGTTCAAGATGCAAGGGAGTTTTTCAATTATGCGTTACCCACTCTACCAACTTCATTATTTGACCATAGTACCCAGGAAATGAGAAAAACTGATAAATCATCATTGGCAAACACATTAGATCAATGAAATACAATGATTATGTCCCCAGCAAAGCACTTCCTACGTTCTTGATGGTGGTGAATTAACTTACCAACCCATGCGCCATCGGCAACTATGGCAGCATAAGCAAAGCACGAATCTATGGGGGGGCGGGGTGGGGGAGCGCGGGGGGCAACAGGGCAAGGGGGTGGGAGTGGGGGGCGGTCAGGTCAGCAGAAGATATGCGAAAAGTGACAATAGTTTTTGATGGGTGAAAAACAAATATAAAAGATATGAAGCACAGATTGCGCTTGAAGCAGTCGTCTGTTGTAATCATCAAGAAAAACAAATTCCTTTCTAACTCTACAAACAAACAACGCTTTACCAATATACTGGAGAATTATTTTCAAGGAAGAGGTCATTCCGCCATTCATGTAGAAGGTGATGCAGACACACTAGTCGTCAAAGAAGCTTTAAATATAACCCAGGAAAAACATGTCACTGTATTAGCTGAAGATACTGATGTTTTAATCCTACTACTATATCATTCTTTTAAGAACATTTTAATGCAGTCTTCCACAAAATCTGACAAAGTGTTGTGACATTCAAGCCATGCAAAGATTCTATTGAGAGGAGCTTGCCAAAAACTTTTACTTTTTGTTCACACATTAACAAGGTGTGACACCACCAGTCTATTATTTGGCAAAAGCAAATCTTCAGCTTTCAAGAATATCATAAAATCCAAAATCTTTTGCGAATGACCTTCTCATTTACGATCATCAGAAGATGTTACTAACGAAGATTTGGTCAAAATTGGCTGTAAAGTTATTGTGCAATTATATGGAGGTAACATCGACACAAGCAACCTAAAATGTGATTCGTTATGAACTATACATTAAAAAAAATAGCTTCAGCTAAAAAAGAATTTGATATTGCTCGTTTGCCTCCAACACAAAATGCAGGGAAATATCATCTACTTGAGTGCATTTGCAGTGCTTTATTTCGAAAAATCTATATTTATCAACTCCTGATCTTACAGTATGAGGCTAGCAATTGATTGATGGAGAATTTCAGCCGATATTAACAGACTTGAGCCCAACACCAGACAAACTCTTAAATATGATTCAATGTGCCTGCTAAAAAAAACAGTTGCAGAATCATGTAAGTAACATCATGAAATGTACATGTCGCCGATAGGGACTTCCATGTTCAGTAATTTGTAAAAACTGTTGTGGAAAGGACTGTACAAATACAGGAGATAGTTTGATTTAGATATTGATGAAGATGAAATTTGATTTTCATGAAATAAATAAGATTTCATATTATAAAAACTCCTTAGATTAAAAAATAGATGTATTTCAACAATAATAAAGCCTTCAGTTTCTTGACCACCATTTTGTTATTTCCTTTTATTTTTAAAACGAATGTCATATTCTTTTTCAGCATGAAATTTCCTGTAATTTGACACCAAATTTGCTTTTTCATTTTTTTTTTAAATTTTCATGTTTTTTCAAGATGC
>JABUQX010086545.1:15000-20000 GCA_015478945.1 Trachelipus rathkii
AGTTACCATTTCAGTGTTTTTAAAATTACATAAATAAAAAGCAATGACAAAAATACAAAATCCTCAGGACCAACTTCAAGAATAAAAGTATTCATAAAGTAAATTAAAATTGGTTAAAAATTGTGCTTATCTATTAAAGGGAAAACTTCATTTAAATTTAAGAGGTACAAATATAACTAATCCAGGATAAAACACTCACCGCAAATAAGGTAGAGGCTAGGGGCTTTAAAAGCGCCAAACACAAAAAAGCCGGGCATTAATTAACATCGGCGAAAATCCTGAAGGACAAGTCAAAAATCAAACAGCTAGCACTTAAAAGACACCACTGTCGCTATTGGAGCAGGTTTAAAATGTTGGCAATGTATAGAGATTCAAAAATGTGCAAGTTGTTTGTGATAACGTGTTTGTGATAATATAGAGAAATTTGTTTAATTAAAGGCGTAATCTTTAACTCTTCTTACAAAATAGCGTCGTACTGTTAATCATAAGGGACAAACTCGCTATTCTCTCGCTCTTCTGTTCATTTAACAAAATTTTATTGTAGCGACTGTGATGCCGCTTACGTAGGAAGCACCTTACGCCAATTAAGTGTCAGAATCGATGAACACAGAGTTTTTCCACCCGCACTAATTCTTTGCGGAATTCCCCTGCTTATTCTGCTATACGGAGAATGCTCACACTAATGATCACGCCTTTAATTATACAAATTTCTCTTACTATTATCCCAAACCAGTTTTCTAAAACCAACCTGCACATCTTTGAAAGTCCCTATACATGCCAGACATTAAAACCTGTCTTTCAATAGCGGTGGACAAGTGGTGCTTTTTAAGTTGCAGCTGCTTTGATTTTTGACTCGTCTTCAGGAAGTTTTCCCGATGTTAATTAATGCCGGCTTTTTTGTGTTGCTTTTAGCCCCAGCGCATTATTTTTGGTGAGTGTTCTATCCGGATTAGATCATCTTGCACATCTTAAATTAGAATGAGATTTCCCTGTTAATATATAAGAATTTATTAACAATCATTTCTTTACTTGATAATACTTTACTTGCTGTGTTGGTTCTAAGGATGTGCTGTTTTTTTTGTCATTGTTTATTTATTTAATGTATAACAATGACATGTGAGATGATGATAGATTGATATCAAATGAATATGTTTAATATCTTACTATAGTTAAATCTATATTTTATATGTTATAGTCTGTTTCGTTCCATAATTTATCATTGTAGTCCTGCATGACTGGGAACTGATGATATTCCGAAACGTTGTAATTTGTCATTAAAGTTTTTCCAATGCGCTGTCTGGAGCCTTCGTGCTGCTTTTTATTCTCATAATCAGTATGAAGGCTGGGTTACAGATTATTTATCAGTAATAATATATATATATATATAGTATATATCATATCATCATATATATATTATATAGCTATATATATATATATATAGTATCATAAATCAATATATATTATCATATATATAAATATATATATTATACTATATATATAATATATATATCTACAACTCTCATTTGTATTCTGTCAAAAATCTTTGAAACCCACTTCAACTCTCATTACATGGGTCATCTGGAATCTCATTCCCTCCTTTTAGATCACCTGACCTGTATGGTTCCAAACTTTCGAGATCAACTAGTGACATTCTTTCCTATCTCACTGATTTATGGTTTTCTGATCCTAAGGACTACAGGGAGTCGTGAGTGGTGGCGCTTGACATATCGAAAACCTTTGTGACCTCTCGCACTTTACCACTATTGCGTCGCATAGTAGCACAAGGAGTGCTTTTCTTTCTCATGAATTCTTTGTGAATATTGGGAACCCCAGACTTGTTTGTTGTGGGACATCTTTCTTTCAGCCAATCTTCTTCTATGAAACTCTCTTACTTCATCTGTTTTTTCTCCGGTAGTTAATCTGCCTCTCTTTAAGTCTTCAGTATGAGGTCACCTAAGAAATTTGCGTTAGGTTTGGAGTTAGGTGGGTTTACTCATCATTTTTTTATAAATTTTATTATTCTACCCCTTCTTGAAAAGGGCTTTACCGTGACTGGTGGTTACCTGTAATATATATATATATATATATATATATATATATATATATATATAATAATATATATATATATATATATATATATATATATATATATAATGTATATAGTATATATATAATATATATTATATATAAATTATTATATGATATTATATGATATATATATATATATATATATAATAATATATATATATAATATATATATATATATATATATATATATATAACTATATATACATATATAGTTATATATATAAAATATAAAATATTATTATATATATATATGATATAATATATATAATATATATATATATATATATATAATATATATATATATCTATATATAATATATTATATATATATATATATATATAAAATATATATAATAATATAATATATATATATATATATATTATAGTATATATATAATATATATAATATATATATATATATATATATATATATATATATATGAGATAAAAAGAAATTATATTCAGAATGGTACTGAAGGAACAATCATTTATGATATAATTTTACATTTTGAAAGATCATAATTTATTTTTTAATCAAATAAATTTAAATTTCTATCAATAAATCCTTACTTTTATTTTATTATTTATTATTATTTATTATTGGTTGTGTGAAGTGATTTTTGAGATTTGTTGAGAGGGTTTTCTCAACAAGTTTGACGGGCTTTGCAGTTCTATCCTTTCAATTTTACTGCTGTAAAAAAACTATCATGACTACACTCTAAAATGAGCTTATATTTTCGATCATCACCAAGTGTTTTAAACGGATAAAATAAAACATATCATATAAGCGTTACTTCCATATTAACTTTTAATGTGTTGCAGGTGTTTGGGTATGCGTTTAAAATAGAGTTGAAGCCATAATTATACGTTATTTCATGCGTTAATAAAATGATTCGTTTTTAAAATTCGTAAAAAAAATAGACTATATAAGAAATAAGTGATTCACACAATAAAAAAATACTAGATATAATAACCTATATATAATTTTTTTAGTATAATTGTTAGTTAGTATAATTTGTATAATTTTTTTTTTATAATAATTTTAGGATTATAATAGTAATCTATCAAATCATTGTTTTTTTTTTTTTTTTTTTTTTTTTTTAAGGATTGACCAAGTAATGTCCGAATTTTATATGAAATAAGATTGTTTAATAAAACAAAACAAAAATTTATTTAGGATCATTGGCACCATCATATATTTAAACACTATCTTCAAAAACATTAGGAAAAAAACATTCTTTATTGTTTTTTCTCATTTTCTTTCTTGTCATTTCCTCCTGAATTCTTTTTAATTTCAAAAAATTACAAAGAGTTATTGGCTACGTGCCTGGAGTTCGAGGCATCTTTCTTTATTTTACTTTTCAAAAAAGAAAAAAAAAGAAGATTTTACAGCTTTCTTCACTGCGATACATTTATACATAGAGATAATAGTGATATTTGAACGTACGATTTCAGCGAATGAAACTATACACACACACACACACATACACACACACACACACACACCATATATATATATATATAATATATATATATATATATATATATATATATTATATATTATATATAATATATTATATATATATATATATAATTATATATATATATATATATATATATTAAGGTGGTAGCAAGAAATCGATGCTCAAATTTCTTTGACGGAGACTGCTAAAAATTTGCCAATTGGTATAAAAATGAGATTATCAAAGTTTCAGCTCGATCGGAATAACGTTAAGACCTGCCTCATCAGCTCTATAGTATTTAAAAACAGCTATTTTTTTTTTTTTTTTTTTTAAAAAAAAAAAAAAAATTTGTGATTTCTCCGCTTATAAAATTATAACGGCTTATCCTAGGAACGTGTTTTTCTTTACATTTGTAGAGAATATTCCTGATTTCACTTTCCTCCCAACCCCAACTTGTTTCTGCACCAAACGTAGCCCTTAAGGTCGGAAAGATATTTGTTTTGGATTTTTCCGGAGGGACCGGTGAACCCGGGAAAATCGACTTTTTCAAAAATGCTAAAAATTCTTTCTATAAAACCGTAGATAAAATTACTTTTTAACCACGCCTTAGGTGTTCGTTAAATTCTTTGCATTCAAAAATATCAAAGTAATGTTTCAATTTTTGTCTTTTAAATGGATATTTTTTTTTAAATATTATATTTCTTGTTTTCCAGAGCTGTAAGTAATGATGGCTTCAGAGCCTTCAACTTCATCCTCTACAGCTACAAGTGGTATAAGTTACAAAGACAAGACAAAAGGCAAGATTTTTCTAATTGGATATATGTCCCACAAATTACGGGCAGTAAGTTGCCATCCAAAAAAGTCAGTTTTACGCTGTTTGTTTTACAATAAACGCCAAGTGTAAACCAGAACCAGAGATGCTGCAAGGCTCACACTTTAGGAAGTTGTATCAAAACATTTGAAAAATTGTATTGCGAAGCTAGAAAAAAACTTCGGCGAAGAGTGGAGAAACCAAGTTAAACTAGAAACCAGAGATGCTGCAAGGCTCACAATCCAGGAAGTTGTACTTTTTTGGGAGAACGCTAAGATAAGTACCAAACATTTGAAAGATTGCATGGCGAAACCTGAAAACTTCACGAGGAGTGGAGGGAAACTGCCAAAAAAACAAATGACAAAAACGAAAACGGTCTAACGCTCTGAAAATCATAACAATTACCATCGTGTAGGGATGAGGAATCAATGTCGAAATGCGTTGCAAAGTATCGATAGTAGTTATGGAAGCATTTGAGCGTCGCCGTTTTTTTCTACTTTAGAGTTATTGTATCGGTTTGAAACTTGGTATAATGTTAGTTGGTGTGGTAAACTGATTTCTGGCGAGTTTTGGTGTCGATAGGACCCCTCTAAGGGGGTGTTGCCTCGTAGTGCCAAGGTCAAATTCGGTCAAATATAG
>JABUQX010086545.1:25000-27350 GCA_015478945.1 Trachelipus rathkii
GTATTTGGTGAAAGAGTGCGTCGAGTGACTGAGGGACTGGTTGGTGAAAGAACAAGGTGCGTTTATGAGTGGTAGAGGGAGGGGGGGTGGATGTGTGGATCAAATCTTTTACATGAAACAAGAACTGATTTGAGAAAATGACGGGAGAAGCAAAGAATAAATATATATTTAGGCTCTTTAATGGATTGTTACTCACAGGCACGGTCATGATAGAGATAATAGGAAGCTTTATGGCAGGTTATTAAGTGATAGTATGGTGGTTCGGTAGATAGGCTTCTGAATGCGAATCAAAGTATGTATGACGAATAGTGAAGCGTGTGTAAGAATAAAATGGTGTCAAAAGGTGATTGGATTAGGATTAATAGCGGAGTGAAGACAGGGTTGTGTTATGTCACCTTGGTTATTCAATGTGGATATGGATGGGTTATGAAAAGAATTTGAGGTGGGATGGCAGGAAAATGTGTGTTAGAATGGATGGAGAATGAGAGAGGAGTGGAGGGGTGCCCACCTATTATATGCGGTGATGATTTGCGTTCTGTCTGGTGGCGAATCTGAAAGAGAGTTTGAGAGGGGGGGGGATTGGTAGAGAAGATTTGGCATCAGGGTATGTAAAAGAGGGGTTTGAAGTAAAACGTAGATAAGAGTAGGTTATGAGTTGTGAGTGAGGACGTTCCTCAGTGTGAAGTTATGTTACATTATGAGCAGCTGGAACAAGTGTCTGAGTTTAAATATTTAGGGTATGTGTTGGATGAGAAGGAACGGATGATGCGAGTGTAGTAGGGAAAGTTGGTGAAATGGCAGGAAAGGTGGCTGTGCATATAAATCGTTGGTGAATGTAAAGGGGACTAAGAGCCTTGAGTGCGCTAGAGTCTTACATGAGGTATGTTGTTACCTGGTGTTATTGTATAGTAGAGGGACTATGGTCTGGAATAAGAGTATAGATCCTAAAGTTACAATGTGTTCAGATGCGACAATCTTAGGGGCATGCAGGTGTGAAAAGAATTAAATTACAGTGAGGAATGAACGTATTAGAGAGTGGTTTTGTGTGAAGAAGGGCGTAAATGAGAGAAAAAATGAAAGTACGTTGAGATTGGTTTGGTCATGTGAACGGATCATGAATGAAAGTCGGATTGGTCTTAAGCGGATGTATTAGTGGAGAGTGTCTTGGGACCGAGCGCTGGCGAGACGAAGAGAAAGTGGATTGAGTCGGTGAACGAATGTGTGAAGTGGAGAGAAATGTGAGTTTTGGCAGAGGCCGAGAATAAGAGGTGCATGCATAGGAGAGAATTCCGGGGTTTTGATATGGGGCATGGTTGTGGCCCACCTGGGCAGGGGATGAACCCTACATTGACGATTGACCATAGTGAGGGTCCGTCGCTGGGTCCCATGAAGCTCCTAGGTGGATTTTCTGTCTAGTGACGAGGCTCTCAACCTAATTTAAGCGTACAGAGGGGGCGGTAAGGCTGGGCTTTTTTTCGACGTTTGTCATGTCTCCTACTGCTTTTCTTTTCCCAGTTGCTTGTACAGCACCTTACCCCAATCTTGGGGCAAGAGGAAGGTGAGAAAGAAAGAAAGAATATATTTTACATATATACTATATATACTATATATAATAATATATATTATATAGTATATATATATATATTTATATTATATATATATGATATATATATATATATATATATATATATATACAGTTTTCTTAGAAAATAGAAATTGGTAATGTACTATACAAATATCTATTTTAAGATATATTATAATATATATATATATATATATTATATATATATATATCATATATATATATAATATATATATATATACTATATATTAGTATATATAATATTATATATATATATATATTATATATATAATAATATATATATATATATATATATATTATATATATATATATATAATATGATATATATATATATATATATGCAAAAGATATTTCTACCGTATATTATACCATTTTTTCTTTTCTTTTTTTATTTAATCAGTAATTTTAAATGATGGAAAATTATAAACGATAAATGTGTACCATTAATTTGTAAAATATTTAAAAACTGGAAATATAAACTACTGCAAGTATTTCTTAACTCTGTTTGTAAAACTTTAGAGCTTATTCCCTAAAAATATTTATTTGAAAGCAATTTTATAACTCAAAATAAAAATAAATTGAATATATTACTCGTATTTTGATGTGACTTTTAAAAGTGAGCTGACTAATGTTTCCTCCCATTTACTCCCTATATATATATATTATACTATTATATATAGTATATATATATCTATATATATATATATTACATAATAATATATATATATATATATATATATCTCTTTC
>JABUQX010086546.1:0-44939 GCA_015478945.1 Trachelipus rathkii
TCATACTTTGTCAGTTATGCAGTGCGTGATTGGTCCTCTTCCACATATACTTCATAGAGTCTAAATCTTTATCAATCACTGGTGCGAGTATAAATAGCAAATGCACCACGTACCCCGAATAATTAATGGAAGTTTAAGATAATCCATAGTTGGCAAAAGTGGATTCTTAGGTCAAGAGTACAAGATGGGAAGTATCATGTTCTCTTTTGCTCTCTAAGGCTTTCCTACAACTACAAGATTTATAAGTAAGTTAGTATGATGGCATGCCTATTGGTACTTTTTTCTGAACTTTCCTCTCTTTCCGACAGTCAGTTGGGAACAAATCGATATCACTGAAAGAATTTTATTAATAACACTCATACTTTACCATCTAAAAATTATTTCAATATTCTAAGAAGACTTGTTATCTCTGCAGTAAAATTTTTTATAGAGAATTGATAATATAACAATAGGAAATAAATTCCATTGAAAAGAAGGGAAACAAGTCTTAATTGTTGAATAATAAAACTATTTCTTTGTGTCGATCAATCTTTTGTTTAGTAATCTTCCTCAGAACTGAAGATCTTGATATTAAAAGCTAGGATGTGCTCTTTGTGAACTAGGTATTAAAATGAATAACTGTTCTACTCGAACAGAAAATCTTAAGGGCCTGGAGTCATATATGGTCAGTAGTTTCAGTTTTCAGAATTCTCTCACGAGTTGTTATGTAATTTTGTCAGTATGCAAGATGAAGAAGTCATAAATTTGCCAGAGTTATATGTGGAAAAATTGGAGCATTCAAGAAAAAGCGATTGAAAAAAAGCTAAAAAATAATTCAATTAGTATAAGACATTCAACCTAAATATCTTCTAGAAATAATTAAAAGGTAGAATTCTATAAAGGCATTATAGATGGAATAATGAAAATCACGGAATCAAAGTTATCAGTTAAGGGGAGACTTTAAGTTATCTACCTCTCTCTACTTTTTTGATATGTAAAAATAAAAATTTCCAGCATTTTTTTTTTTATTTATCAGATTATTATGAAATAATTTCCTCCTGTAACATCATTTGTGACGTCACTATGATATATAGAATTTAAATCGCACTTTTAAGTATACCGAAAAGTGAGAAGGAAATGTTTGGCATTGAGACTAGAAATTCTCAAAACGAAGCAAGATTTCTAACTTGCATGTTGGCTTAGAGCGTTAAGAAAAAGTTTATTTTATTATATTTATAGAAAACTTAATATATATTTTTTCATATTTCAGGACTTCCCATCCCATTTCTCCGGAATTTTTACTCAGTTTCAAATAAATAATATGCCGTAGCTCGAGCTTGGTGCTGCTCGTTGCGTGTCTCGGAGCCAGATCCTGGGTATAATTTTTTTTCATTCAAGAATTTATTTTTTATGATAAAATTTTATTTTCAACAATTACTAAAAACTAATTTTCATATCTCTATCTAAAGAAGCCGAAGTCGTATCCGGAGCGGATCCGGAGCGGAGTCGAAGCCATTATCGGTGTCGTGGAGCGGAGTCTCGGAGCCTGGAGCCGGAAGCCGGAGTCCTCCTCTTCTACTTCGTGGATGCCGGAGCCGGAGCTCAGTAGTATGTATTAATTTTTTTACAAACATATTTTTTAGGTTTGTAAAAATTTTATTGCAGAGATCTGCTTAACAATTATCAATTGATGCAGATAATTTTATGTCGGATCCGGATCCGAAACCGAGTCATTTTTACGGATCTCGAGACCGGATCCCGGAGTCCGTATGTCTTCGGTTATTCTTATTTTTTTTTTCGTGAAAATATGTTTTTAGTTTTTTTTTTGTGTAAAATATATTTATTTGTCAGATACGTGCCAAACATATTTGTAAAATTCGATAATTAATGATGCAAGAAACCTTAGCGGATTCCGGAGCCGAAGTCTCGAAGTCAGAGCCGGTATCTCTGGATCCGATCCTGGGTATTGAATTTTCTTCAGATAATATTTTTTTCTAGTAAAATTTATTTCAAGAAGACGTGTTTAACAAAAGATTTCATATATAGTGTAGAAACATTAGTTGTTAGCGGAAGTCTTCTAAGCAAAGTGTTAGAGTGAATCACACAGATTCGGTTTAATTTCATTTGCATTTTTTTTTCGTTTAATCACAAAGGATGTTCAGAAAACTTTGTCAGAAGGCTGCCGAACAATTTTCAAATAGGCAGAAACTCTTAGTCGAATCCCGGAGCCGAAGCGAAAGCTCGGATCCAGAATCCGGATACGGTATCCGGATCTGGTGTATTTGAATTTTCTCAGGAATAATATTTTTTTTGTAGTGAAAATATTTATTTCAAGAGACGTGCTGAACAGATGTTCTATAATAGTCTAGAAGCAATTAGTCGATCTCGTAGCCATAATTTCGGAGCCCATAGCTGGGGATCCATGAGTCATGAGCTGGTATGAATTTATTTTTTTGGGTATATTATTTATTTTTTTGGTGTGAATATATTATTGTTCCACAGCAACGTACCGAACAATTTTTCAAAATAGCAGAAACTTTATGTCTGGATACGGATTACCTGAATGCTGAGTCGGAAGCCGGATTCCGGTATCTCATGAACCTGGGTTATGATAATCTTCTTCATAATATATTATTTTTTTTAGTGATATAAATTTTATTTCAAGAAGACGTGCTGAGCTATGTTCACATATAGTTGTAGAAACTTAGTTGATTTCCGAGCCTGAAGCCGAATTGGTCGGTATCCGTATCAGCCGTATCCGGAGCCGTATCCGTGAGCGTATCCGGAGCTCTGTATCCCGGAGCCGTGTATCCTGGTGTATTTGAATTTTTTTGGTGAAATATTTTTTTTGTGAAAAATTTATTTTTGTCATGAAGACGTACGCGAACTAATTTTCATAATTAGTGTCATTGAAACCTTAGTTCTTGGATCCGGAGCCGAATGCTGATAGTCGGATGTCTCGATTCCTTTATGCTCGGATCCTGGGTTTTTTTGTAATGTTTTCTCTCATGAAAATATTTTTTTTTTGAGTGTGAAAAAAATTAATTTCAAGAAGACGTGCTGAATCAATGTTCATAATAGTCTGAAGCATTTAGTTCGCTCCGGAGCCTATATCCGGTAAGCCGGCACGTCGGAGCCTGATCGTGGGTATGAATTTTTTTCGGGACATATAAAGTATTTTTTGGGTGAAAAATTTATTGTTCAATAGATTCGTTGCCGAACAATTTCTAAATAGTGCAGAAACCTTTAGTCGGATCCTGGAACCGATAGCTGATAAGTCGGACACGGATGCTTGATATTTTATTCTATCCTGGTGTTGATTTTTCTTTAATATAAAATTAATAATATATAAACAGAAAATATTTTTTTTGAGGTAAAATTTTTTCAAGAAAAGATCGTGCTGAACAATGTCAAGATAGTCTAGAACTTATCGGATCCGGTATCCGAGGTCTGTATCCGAGCTCGTATCCGGAGCCGTATCTCGGAGCGGATTCTGGGTATGAATTTTTTTCGGGACATATATATTTTTTTTTGTGAAAATTTATTGTCAGGAAGACGTGCCTGAAGCAATGTTCATAATAGTGTCTAGTAAACCTTTAGCCTGGATCCGGAGTCTCGAAGCCTGAAGTAGAGCCGGATCCGATCCTGGGTATGATTTTTTACTTTCAGAAAATTATTTTTTTATAGGTGAAAATTTTATTTCAAAGAAGACGTGCTGAGCAATTGTTCAAATAGTGTAGACAACTATTAGTCTTGTCCGCCGGACCGAAGCCATAAGTCGTTATGCCGGGCGAGTCGTGTCGGAGTCGTCACCGAGTACGCCCTTTTTCCGCTCTCTCTCCGGATCCCTGGGTATTGATTTTTTTTGTCGGGAAATATTTTTGATGAAAATTATCTAATTGATATTAAGGACAAATTTGTACTTAATTTCAAATAATTGCAGATAACCTTAGTCGAATCCGAGCCGAAGCTGGATCCGGATCTGGGTATGAATTTTCTTCAGATATAATATTTCTTAGGTCAAATTTTTTTTCATTATGAAGATCTGCTAGCTTAGTTTCAAATAGTTATTGTAACCCCCTAACCTTTAACCGTAGATTTTTATTCCGGAGCCTGATCCTGGGTATGAATTTTTTTCGGTGAAAATATTTTTTGGTGGAAAAATTTTTATTGTTCTGAATACGTGTTATACTTTATCTATATTCAAATATTGCAATAATCCTCAGTCGTATTCGGTAGCCAAAAGTCGAAGTTCTTGACGTCGATCGAATCCGGATCCGGATCTAGGGTATGATTTTTTTTCAGAAATTATTTTTTAGGTGTCAAATAAGATTTAATAGAAGATATCCATAAAGCTGAAATATTTTGAAATAGTGTTTAAGCATAGTTCGAATGTCGTAGCCGTATAATATTTGTCCGGATCCGGACCTCTCCTTCTTTGGTATGGATTCCTTTAAAGGACTATTTTTGGTGGTGAATAATAAATGTATTTAATCATTAAATTTTTATGTTTGTGTTTAATTAGGTATTATTGATTACCCGTGCCGAAACAATCTATGGCAACTGAGAGTTGCAAGTGCGGAATTGGAGCCGAATTCTATTTTCACTAATTATATGTAAACTCATCAATCCAATATTTTACTGTTAAATTTTCTCTCGAGGCAAAACTATTTTTTTAGGTAAAATTAATTATTGCCAGGAAGACAGTGCTGAACAATTTTCAAAATGTGCAGAAACCTTAGTCGGATCCGAAGCCGATAGCCAAAGTCGAAGTCCGGAGCTCGGATCTGATCCGGTATTTTTTAATTTATGTTTGCAATAATATAGTATTTTAGGTGAAAAATATAGATTACCATTGTGAAAAGACTTACTGAACAATTTTTCAAATACGTTAGCGAACCTTAAGTTGATCGCGGAAGAACCGAAATCCTGAAGCCGAGCAGTCTGGATACCGGATCCTAGGTTATCTGCAAATTTTTCAATAACTATTTTTTTTAGGTGAAACAATTGTTGAAAGAAGATGTGCTGAATTAATTACAAATAAGTTAGTATCCTTTAGCCATAGCCGGAGCCGAAGCCGAAGCCGATAGCCGAAGCCTAAGTCGGAGCCGAGTGTGAGTCCGATATCTGGTTTATTGAATTTTCTTCATTATAATATACTTTTTAGGAGAAAAATGTATTGTCAGAAGACGTGCTGAATATTTTCAAATAGTGCAGAATTCCTTATAGTCGGATCCGGATCGGAGTCGGAGCGGGAGCCGAGTATGAAAATTTTTACGAAAATATTTATTTTTTCATATTTGAATGAAATATTTTATTTTATCTATGAGAGACGTTTCTGAACAATGTTTAAAGAGGTATGCAGAACCTTTACGTTCGGAGCTGCAGTAGCCTGATCCGAGCCATGAGTTAGGATTGTGGTGGTATATATGTTTTTTTCAAGACAATATTTTTAGTGAAAAATATAATTTTATCCTAAAAATTAAATTTTTTATATTTTAAATGTATGAAACTTATTATTTTGAAGTCTGAATTAAAATTATTATTTACGTTTTGATTGTACTATATAGTCTACTTATTATTATTTAATATATAATACTTGTTATATTATTTTTTATATAGTATATACGTATATGTATTATTTTATATTAATTATGTGTATATATTTCGGTTTATTTATATATTTATTATATATATATATTCGGTACTTGCCGAAATTAAAGTTAGTGGTGAAAGGTATATAGTAATTATATATAGGGTATTATATATCAACAATACTATAATATTATATCGTATATATCTGGTAAAATAGAATATCTTCAGGCAGGAGAGTGTGGTTTAAATCTTTTTGAAAAGTTCCAATGTAAATATCCTCAATCGGTCGATAGGATTAATCATAACGTCATTACTCTCTCAAGCCATTATCCATCGTTGATTAATGCAACAATTTCAAATGCTATGTAAGTTTTCATATAGAGGATAGCATAATGCTAATAAGGTGATGTCAGGAAATTTAACAATTTTATAGAAAATAGTTTTTTATAGATTCTCTGTGTTTGTTATATGTAATTTTTTTTTATAAAAATAATGAAATCATTAATATTTAAGTTTACATTTCCGGGCCTTTCCAGAACACAGAAGCATCTCGGACAGATTTCTAATCTAATCTTCTGCTTGCTTCGATATCACTGCTTGTGAAACTCTGTTGCTTATTTAAATCAACAGGAGGGTGGTTGGAAACCATGCTGGGGCTACAATAGCATTCTGCTTGGATGCTCTTGGGTTACAGGAGCAAAAAACCAAAGTCAAGGAACCACAGAACTCGGCACAACAATGCTTGTTGCGAACAAATTTGCATTAATAAGAGTAGAAAAAATTCATCCTTCGCGCCAGGTCTCCGCAACCCATCCCTGACAACAGCGTTCGCCCGTTAGCACCATTGTTACATGGAAAGCTCTCACCAACTGAAGTATCTGACATATCCGCCTGGTGTCAGAAGAGACAGGAAGGAGCAGTAGTCGGGAACAGATTTTTCTAATTACTACTGGCTCCGCCTAATCACTGCTTGAAACTAAGTACTACATTTTAAATCGTACGGAAGGTTGGTTGGTAACATCCTTCTGTGTTTCTACATGGCTTTTCTTCTTGGGTGCTCCTAGGTTACGAGGAGCAACCAACCAAAGTCAAGGAACGCCGTCATGCGCACAAGATGCATGCCTGTTGTGCGAGTCACAATTTGCAATAAGTAATGAAAACAAAGTAAGTTAGATTCACTTGCGCCGGAACTCGAACCATCGACAACAGCGTCGCCTGTTAGACAATGTACATGAAGCTCTGTCACATTGTCCGATCCACACTTCCTGAAAAACGATGGCAATTATGCGGAACAATTTTCTTTATATATTAGCTTCGATATCACTGTTTTTGAAACTCAGGTAACTTATTTGCTTTGGACAGGATAGAGGGTGGTTGGTAACTACTCGTGCCTGGGGGGCTTACACATAGGCAATTCTGCTTGTTTGGTATTCCTCCTTTGGGGTAACTAATGAGCAACAATCCAGGAAAAATTCAAAGTCAAAGAATCGCCTGAAATGTTGTCACAACATGCTTGTTGCAACAATTTTGTCAAAAATAAGACTAAGAAAATTTCACTCGCGCCAGGACTCAGAGGACCAGTTGTACAACAGCAGTCCGCCGTTAGACAATGGTCCAGGTAGCTCTACCACCAGTCGATCCCGCTCCCAGAAGAGAAAGGCATTCGGAAGTCTTTCTAATCTTCTGCTTCGATACCGACTGCTTTGAAGCTCGGTTACTTATTTAAATCGCACAGGAGGCGTCGTGTGGAACACCCTCGCCTGGGGCTACACATGAGCTCTGCCTTGGGTGCTTCTTGGGGTACAGAGCAAGCCAAGCGTAAAGTAAAGCCAACGCCGAAATGGGCACAACATGCTTTGTGCCAAATTTGCAACAATAAGAGAAGAAATTACACAAAAATTTACACGTCGCGCCAGGACTCGAACCATGACAACAGGCCGTCGCCGTTAGACAATGTGCGTCGCCGTTAGAACCACTATTCCGATCCACCTACCCAGAAAAAGAAAGCACATCTCGGAACAGTTTTCGTATCTCCTGCTTCGATATCACTGCCTTTAAAACTCGGTAATTATTTAATCCATGGAAGGGTCTTGGAAGCCCCTATATTATATATATATGTTATATATATATATGATATATATTATATATATATATTATATATATATATTATATATCTTAGTATATTATATCTATATAATATACTGTATTAGTATATCTAATTTCCGAGAAGAACTAATAGTTTTTATTTGCCCAGTCTGAAAAAAGAATTATAGGGAGGGAGTGAAGTAAAACTACATGTGTTATGTCTAGCACTTGCTTTTTTTCTTACACATAGTAAACACAAACAAAAATCATTAAAAAAACACAGTTTTTTTTCCGTACCAATTTGTGTACAGCTCTTGCAATATAAATTTCCTTAACAGAATGCACGTTTTATCTTTAAAATGTTTTGAATTATTAAGGTGGTGCCACACGTGATTGATTGTTTTTATTCTCAAAATCTTTGAAAGTACTTTTCAGAGATGTTCAAAAAAACTTTAGAAAATAAAATTTGAAATAAAGTGACTAAATGAAATTTTATTACCTACACAAAATAGAGTAATTTTAGTGAAAAACTGCATTGAAAATTCTTGAATATTAAAGATTTCTATGCCATTTTTGTGAAAGCCCCGAAAAAAAAAATTTCCCCTCTCCCCCAAAAAAAATAAACGAACGTTATTTTTTTTTGGTTTCCCCCAAAATTAAATGATAAATTAGTTAGATATTAAAAACATTTTCTTTTAATCGTTCGAAGAATGGATTTTGAGGAAAAAGTCTCCCCTTAAGATGCAACCTCAATTTCTATCCTTAAAATTTTGCAGATGCCCTAGCACAATTACAAGCTTTGCCTCCTATTCAGACGCTGAATGTTGAGACTTATTTTCTGCTTTAAAAATAATAAGAGTCGGATCTAATGGACACTCGTTAAAGCAGTATTTAATTTCATGGTTTCCATTTTATAAGAACAATTGTTTTGAATAAATTTATAGTACATATGGTCTAGGACAAAAAGAAAATTAAATTGTAAAAGTTCCGGAAAGAAAGTGAATTTTATATAATATATTATATGATATACCTATATTTCACTTTCGAGTATATATATATAATATATTATTATAGTATTTATATATATATATTATACGCTATATATATTATAGCTTATATTATAATATAGCCTATATATTATATTTATATATCTATATAAAGATATATAAATCATATCACGTACTATTGTATCTTATATCTACTCGGTAAAGATAAGTATAATAATAAATAATAGTAATATATATATCAATATATATACTATTCATTTATTACATTAATTATTTTTGATAATAAAATTGTTATTATATGTTCAGGCTCATAGTTCACGAGGAATTATTTTAAACTTTTAGGATGAACATCTAAAATATTGATTTTTTCTTCTTTTTAGGAAATTAAAAATACATAATAATTTATATTTACGTAACTGTACGGCAGTTCATCGTTGAGACAATGAGGAATTATTATTAAAATTTAGGAAGAAATGAATGACTTCTCCTTGTCTTGTAGTTTCTTACAATTCGTTATTTCTTAATAAAATATATTCTAAGTTTTAAATTCTACGCCTGTATAGATGTCATGTATTACTAATACATTTACGTTCTATCATACTCTTCGTCAATAATTTTGTATCCACTCGAATTAACCGCCATTTCATGACTTGTAAATGGAGAAGCGAATTATATTAGCGACTAAGGGTGTCGGAGGCCGGAGCCGGACGCGGCGCAATCGGAGCCGAACAATTTCCTTAAAGTGCCGGAGGCCGGAGGCCGGAGTCGGAGCCGAACTATTTTAAAATGCTGTAGCCGAGCCGGAGTCGGAGCCGGGAAAGATTTGACCTGTGGAGCCGGAGCCCGGAGCCGGAGTCCGGAGCCGGAAAAAACATTTGTCCGGCTCCGCAGCCCTGCTTACACGGCCATCCTTGGTACAAGAGGATAATAATAATCATAATACACAACATAATAATACATAATAATAATAATAATAATAATGAATAATAATAAATATAATAATATAATAATAATAATGAATAATACATGTGTTGTAATATTCACAACAATTAATGCTCAAAATTTGAATCGAATAATGTGCCTGCAGTTCTTACCATAATAATGTAATAATCAATAATTATGATAAAATAGATAATACCATATTTACAATCAATAATATTTAATAATTACTATACCTTCGTGATAGACGATTCTAAATCTTTTCAGTCCGTATGCCGATTTCCGGTGACTATCCGCACATTACAGTCCAAAGTGCAGATCTCTCCCGCTTCCGATTCGATTCCGATTCCAATTCTTTGTATATATATTATATTACTTTACCTTATATGTATCTACTTTGTTTATAGAGCTGTCAATGATCGTATATGCAGTATTATACTTATTGATCGATTACATACATATACACATAATAACTATGTATATATATTATAGTTATATGATGCTTAATATATATTATAATATAAAGAACGATATATAATTAGTTATAAATATAATTCTAAATATATGATATATATATATATAATATATTATAATATACCATATATATATATATATAAGGGGTAGGGTGATGAGGGGGTATATATATATATATATTAAGTATATATAGAATATATATATATCTATATATATATTATATATATATATATATTATATATATAATATATCCTATATATAATATATATAATATATATAATACCGTATATATTAGTATAAGTGATATAATTGGTATAATCGGCTAGTTACGTATATACCTTATATATCTATGTATATACTATATATATATATATATATATACATATATAATAATAGTAAGTATACTATATATATATATATATATATATATCTTGATAGGGATTAGTATTATATATATATATAATAGTAATATCGTGTATCTATATATATATTTTATAATATATATATACTATATATCGTATTATATATATATTATGGTTTAGAAACTTTCTCTCCCATCATTAATATATACTACTTGTTATATATAGTTATATATATTATATTAATTATTAGTTAATTTATAATTCAAAATATAATGTAAGTAAAACGATTATTTATTATATATATATTTGGAGTGAGTAATAATATAAAATATAATATATAATATAATACATATAAATATAATTGCCCTATATAGTTATATATAATACGTAAAAAAATATAGTTCTGGTGAGATATATATAAATATCAGTTTTAGTTGGCGCACCCACCGCTACAATTTAGGGTTAGTCCGCTACGCACTCCGACCTCGAGAAAACGGTAGTCCCTAGCGCTCCTCCGCACCTATTCAGACATCAAAACCTCCGCTATCGCAAGTCCGCACGTCCCCACGTCTTCAGTGAATGGTTTGTTTCTGTACACGTAATGTACAACTAAATTTCTTAACATAGTATATCCATCTCCTACTATAACTTATATTAATATTAATATTATAGTAAAAAATTGAATGTCAGAATATTTACAAAATCTCAGATTTTCCACTTCCTCCTCATGTCGTCTTCAAAGGACAAGAGATCCATTTTACCTTTCAAAAAGATTAGGTGCTCAAGATTAAAAGCAGTTAAGGCTAACATCCTTTGCCCTCAAAATATTACCACCAATACTAATAGTTCGCTCTTACCGCAGGCAGACACTAGGGAGAGGTGATTTATGATTGTAATGAAAAAGTTCATCAAATTCTGCCGATGCTGAGAAAGGGACAGATGTCCTGTGGTGAGAGGAGTGCTGGTGTTTAGTTCACTTCCAGCAGTCCATTGCTATTTAAGGTCCTCACCTAAATCATTCTGCCTCCTTTTTGAAATATTTTGACACCCTGTCCACCCATAAGACGGTCTATTTCGTCGCCAAGACTTAGTAGATATCCGAAATAAGCTCGGGACCTGGCGAAGATAATTATGTGTTGCTAATCAATTTGCCAGCGACAATTACTTAAAAATTGACATTTGGCAACTTTTTTTCGCCCCTCTTGATTCGCTTTTGTTTGAGCGCCATTTAATTTCCCTCTCAAATATGTCACTTGACGCTTCTCGCGCGATGTGACTCTACATGATTACTACCACTTTTGACACAATGACACAACATTTTAAAATTAAGAAAAGGATTAGACTTAAATTTCACTTGAACATATATTTTATACGAGATTATTTTTTGCAGTAGATATTTACCAAAGTTTTTTGTGCTATAATTATTGCATAAATCCTTCTTGTTTGAGTAGGCTCAAGGCATCGAATAATTATATTTACATTCCATTTATTCACATTATACCATATGAAGAGCTGTACTTACGCTCATAGATTTGACCTGCGATTAAGGCACCTTTTTTTGTCCATTTTCGATTAAAAGAAGGAGCGAGAGGGGATGGCGTGAATGTCAGTAGCACGCGTCCAATGAAAAGGTGGTTTTGAAACGACGTGCGAAACTCCGACACCAAAACGCCATATGCAGCGAACTCTATTCATAATTGTTGATTGTGATCATGGAGGATAAAAGTCACTCGCGATAATAGATTTACTGCTGCCGTACGGACAAGGATTCTAATTATCCTGTTTCTGGAACTCTCAAAAAGAGCATACGATCATATATACGTGTATATATTTATCGCACTCAGGCGTTCAAAACCATAACGTAAAAATTTTAAACTGCAACATAAAATATATAAGTTTTCATTGAGGAAAATTATAGGATTAAAGAATGTTAAATGATTTTACCTAATCAAAATGAAATTGAGTATAGTCTCGCAGATTAAAAATGCATCACTTCACACTAACAAAACTGAGGAAATTGTTAAGAAACGTAGAAAAATATATACACATGTTTTAATACATAAATATATATATGTGGGTAAGCATGTATTAATAGATTAACGAACATACAATAATTAACTAAGAATATATATATAATATATATAATATATAATATATATATATATAAAAAAAATAAAAATATTATAAAAAAATATATATATATATATATATATATATATATATATATATATATATATATATATATATATACACCTACATTAATGATAATTAATTTATTTATATACATATATATATATATATATATATATATAAAAAAACACAAAATAATATATATAAATATATATATATATATATATATATATATATATATATATATATATATAATATATATATATATATATATATATAACCTACATTTATTGATAATTAATTTATTTATTAGATAAATTTTAGCAGAACTATACCGAAATATTAACTTAGGATAATCCTTGTATAGGACTCAAACTTCGTGCACAAGTAAAATGAGTATACACCACACCACTTACACACCACACCGAACTACAACCACAGACACACAGCTCACACACACCACATAATATATATAATATATATATTATATATATATATATATAAGATATAATTATATAATAAATAATATAAATTATATACTATATATAAGATATATATATAATAGGTTAGATCCAACTTTGCCAAACCGAAGTAATTTATAATTAATAAAATTGAAATTTTTAAAGAACATTTAATGAATTGGAGCCTTTTCTCATTCTCTTAAGAACCACCGGCATGTTGACCACAGAGGAACAAATCATACCCATCTTTACCAGACTGAGCTATCCCAACCGACACCCAAAAAATAAAAGTCTGGATCCAGAGTAAAAGAAAACAGTATGATTATAAAGCAAAACCGTAAGATACTCACCTTACAAGGCAACATACGAAGCACAGGGTCCAGATATAAACACTGATACCATATCCCTCGAAAGTAATCAGAAAATGAATATTTAGGATTAGAGGATATAGTATACCAAACTATGTTGCATGTAATGTGAATCGGCAAGGCTAGCATGACAAAAACTGGTAAGTAAAAAAAGAAAAACCGATTAATGAGAAAAAGTAAAGAATTTACTACCTTCTCTGGATTTGAACCACCGCTCTCGAAGTAATAGGTATCGCCGCGAGAGTAAGGAAATATACCCGTGTTTTACGACGAGCTATCCCCCAACCCCAAAAGTCTGGGTTCAAGAAACAGTTGCCTGAGTAAAGCAAAACCGACTTCGCTTAAAGAGCGACAAACGACCAATACACAAAGGTCCAGCGCCAAAACGGAAAACGCCCAAGAATCAAAAATCAGCCTAGTCCTATCAGCCTCTTTCTTGATGATATAGTATGCAGAATGATTAAATATTAGAGCACAAATAATCCAATTATAATAATTAAAGATTAAGTAAATAAATGAGAGCACATAAGCGAAACACAATAATAATGTATATGGTATAAAACAGGATATTTTTCACCCAAGGACCTATACTACTAGGGAATTTACAACGCACCCGCATGTGATCGAATGGAGTGACGCACAAATAATAGTTCACCCAGGAGGGTGCCCAATATTGACGCTACTGAGCATTAACACCACCAACCACAAAAAAAAAAATTATGATTCAAGAACAGTTTTTAAAACTAATATAATATAATAATATATTAATAAACTATGAATCGACTATATTTCAAGTAGTGAAATTAATATATATATATATATAATATAATAATATAATATTAATAGAATATTATAATAGAATATAGATATAACATATATATATATTATATATATATATATATATATATAATAATAATTAATATAAATATTAATATAATATATAATAGATATATATATATATATATATATAATATATATAGTATATATAGAATAGAAGAGAGAAGATAGATTGAAGATAGAGAGAATATTAATCCCGTGAAGAACCGAAAGCCTAATCTGCATAACACTAACATAACGAATTCCCACCTCTAAGCGCACTTAGTACATTATAAGTTCAACCTTCTACAAAACGTATTAAGTGAAACAATTCTACAAATGATTCTATTCCCAAAAAGCTCCTAATAATACTTATATTTGGAGAGACCACGCGCTACACAGAACCACAATTACTCGTTGCCAGTCAATAATTTCGTCTCAACCGTAATTCGCTATAAAAAAAATTAATACATTCTTTATATATAACTATCCTACGCGTATTTCTAACTTGCACTTGAGTTAGTACCATTTACACTATAAAGTATAATGACGTAAGGTTATATATATATGCTATATATATATAAGAACAAGATAATAGAAGTCCGCCATTAAGTTTTATTATCCGATTAATATTTTCACTGTACCCTAATAATATTATATTTTACCTATGCCATACACTATAAACAACCAAATCAGTATAACTCTATAATGAAATTATATACTACACACGATTTATGGCTACGGTATCTAAAGTACTATATATTATATATATATAATTAAGCCTATATATAAATATATATAGACTATACATATGTACTACTATAATATATTAATAATATATATATATATATATATATTATAATAGAATGATTAGTAATATATATATATATATATATATATATATATAATATATATAAACAGTATATATAATATATATATAAATATAATATAGAATAAATATAATAAATATATATATATATATATATATATATAAATAATATAAGGTATAAAATATATATATTAAGGATATACATATGGTCAAACCAATAAATTATAATATACGTAGGTATATAAACAGTATATATAACACCAAATACAATATATACCTCTACAAAACTATAACAGCTATATATATATATATCACACCATATAAAATTAAATAATATATCACACCATATATACGAATATACTATATAGGAGATATCAATATATATATATGATACCTACTAATCCACAAAGTATATAATAATTGTTAGCCTACTATCAGACTATATTATATAGCCTATAATATAGGATAATTTCTAATATACCAAGATAATATAGATAAAATAATATATATACCAAAATAGAATAATATATAGATATATTAAACTTGTTTTAATATATATTATATATATAGTAGGTGCCTTTCGAAACAGCAGAAGAGAGCAATACTAATAACTAGAAAGAAAAACGGCCTATTGAGATATTATAATACATATCTAAAATTCACTTATCCGAAAGTGCTAGTCTATTGAACTGTTATTATATTATTAGTATTATTATTATGATAAATAAAAATTATTTATAGTTCTGATTATTTCAATCTATTTATATGATTATATTATTATTATTATTATTATTATTATATAATTATCCATAACAAACTAGAGGTGTTCAAAAAACATTGGAATCCTGATATTCAGTTATCTCCTGCCTATAATGATTATATAAAAGAATAATTAAACTAATTGAAGCCTTAGACAGCAACAAAATTCCAACTTTAAAACCTGACAGATAATTGAAACAAATTTAACTCTATGATCAATAAAAATGAATATTATATAGAGTGAAATTCAGGAAAACTCCTATATAAAAAAAAGGTGGTTCCTCTTCACTTGAAAGCGAAGAACCCTGAACATTTTCGAATGCATGTACCATTCAAAGAATGTTGGCAGGACTGGCCACAAATATTAATTAAACCGTAGGCAAAAATATAAACAACTGTAAGGCCATAAGCACAAAGACAAAGAAAAAGAAGAACAATGTCGACCAAAAACAAAGATAAAGATAAAGATTAAGATAAAGAAAAGAAAAGAAATTCACTGTCGTTATTATTTTTTAAAAATTCTTGTTTTCGACGGACCTTTTTGTTAAAGGAATTATCGTCAAAATTTGTGGCAAAATGTGAATTGCTTAATAACATAATTTTTATGTTTTAAACATATATTTTTACTGCGTTTTATTCTTCGAATAATAACCATTTAGTTATCTTATCTTACGTATAATTTGTAGCTATACACATTTGCATAATAATCTGAAAACGTTAATCGGTGAAATGGACGACGATGAAGATCCTAAAAACCGTACGGCAAGCTTGAACTTTGGCCTAAAAGAGTAATACACATAAGCGGTTGGTTGGGTTCAAAACCCTATCCAGGAGTAAGGAACCAAAAAAAAGCGTTTGAGCCCACGCGAATCCCAATTGAATAAGTAGTATTAAGGAAACTTTAGATTGACTATGGATAAGTATAGTGTTAAGTTAGGTTAAGTTGGTTAAGATGGGTTTAAGTTAGGTAATGAAGTGCGAAATATGAATTGTTCGCTACATATGGCTTAATGACATTTCAAAATTTCAAGAATATTTTTAAGATTACTTATATATACTATATACCTAAAAGCTACGGAATAAAATATATATTATATTAATTAGAGTATATCTATATAGAACCTATAATGTCTATTAATCTACGTTATTGTATCACATAAACCTGACTACTAATAGTAGATATATATATAATAGATATATATTATAATTTATATATAAAATAATAATAGAATATAATACAATATAACTGTTAACTGTTAACTGTTAACTGTTAAACATTAAAAGGAACATAGCGTAGGAATCACAAAAATAGAAAATAATTTATTATTTAATCCAAAAATAAAATAAATTATCTATTTTTTATAAAGCTAAGTAAAGATAACAAGAAGGATAAAATACTCCCTATTACTTGTTCCTAACTGACAAATTCTGGTCTCTGCTCAATCAATGTAGAAATGTGACTTAAGGTTCCAAAAAAATATGCATATCTATAATACACAACCAAATTAAAATAGAGTTCAAGTTTGGAAAAATAAAACGAAATTAATGATTCAAAGGAAATTATTCAGAATATTTAAATAATTTGTAAACACATTAATATATTAATTATATTTGGTGCAAAATATATATATATAAAATTACCAAATATAAAATCATATATAACACTACAAGATAATAATAACCAAATACATATTAAATCGTATATAGTAATATATAAACTTTAAGTATACAATAAAAAAGAAAATATAAATAAAAAAAAATAAAAATAATTAAATAGTCACGAATATAGCCACGGACAGAGACGTCCCCTGTATCCGCGCTCGTGTGAGTGTTGTGAGTGGGCGAAACCCCAGCAACCCAAATACAGAAAACGCTTCCGGAACTTTCCCCAGGTACGAATGGGAGTTGTGCCTTAATCCCTGTTTTCGTTTGTCCCTGCTGAGAACCCCGGCAGACAACCTCGCTCCGAAAGTTAGGCTGACACCCGAGGAGAAGGCTACCCACCAATGCTAGTAGCCTCATAGTATTCTACACAGAAGGCATATAATAATAAAAAAAACTAACCAAGCCTAGATCTAAAAGAATTATAACATCAGACTACTCTTATTCACATAGAGGATGAAGCATGTTCCTCCACTAAGCTGCGCTATTAGTACTCAGGCAAGCTGAGAAAACAAACGAGATATCTGTGTTATATAACAAAAAATCCTACAAACTACAGAGGCTTCAGTACTAACAATGAAACTATAATTATTATTATATGTATTATTTTATTATTATATATTATTATTAATTATATATTAAATTATAATGTAATATTAATTATTAATATTATTATTATATTATTATAATTATATATATTATATAGATTATTATTATTAATATATAATTAATTAATATTATTAATTATTATTATTATTATATTATAATATATTATATATATTTATTATTTATATTATTATTATATAAATATAATATATATTAATTTAATATATTAGTTATATTATAATATTATAATTTTGGTCATAATATTATTACAGAGTTATTATGCTTATCGTTAAAGACTTAAATATTAAGATTAAACGATTTATGATGACAATATTCCATAAGACAAATTAATTTATATATACCTCTATAAGATAATATCGTATTCTTACAATAACATATCCACACGAAAAACTGCCATTCAAAAATTTACCAAGAATGACAAGTAATATGAAAACTTATGATGTATGAATAATCTGATTAATATTCCATTGCCTCAGACACGCATCCACATAATATAAGCAACATAGATTATTACGATAAAGATATTACCTACTTTATTTCTATTTCCCGTATTATCTTACGTATTCATTTATATATTATATACATATACTAAGTCTCAGTTTGGGTAGTAGACTAGGTATATATATATATATATATAAATATATAAGTCTACATGGCAAGTCTTGGTCGTATAATTCCAAGTATCGATCCAGGAGATAAATTAACCAGGTAGAATCCCCTCTATAAATATAGGCTTATGCCCGTAGTTAACTTTTTATAAAAAAATAATAAAAGGATGATATGACTTACATAGTTCAATAAATAAATTACTACAAATACATAGAAAGATGCTATTATGAGCAATTATGGTTATACGTCTTATTATTATACGAACGTTATAAATCTAATTATCAGCTCACATCCACTCTAGGTAAAGAAAATTATACTACCTAAATATCTGTCATAATTCTACCTACATCATACTAATGTATTTGCAATACTCCTCTAAACTCTATGAAAACAGAATATATTTATAAAAACTACAAGGAAACGAGCATAACCATCGCCACTATATAATAAGTATTTACAACCCAATATGGTACGTAAAAAACATATATCCCAAAAACACATCATATATCTCGTTTCTACTACATATATAGTATACCTTGTAATGACTTACTTTTCACTTCAACATCATCTCTACCTACATCAATTGCGAAAATTTGTCATATGAAAAAATAAAACCTTCATTACAAACATTTATTAGCATCCATACAGATTTCAACACTTTTGTTTTATTTTATCCTAATCAGGATTATTTCCTGGCAAAGTACTTTTGTACAGGCAGGCTTTAATTTGCCATATGCAACTTATGAAAATTGCCAGACAACCTCACTCTTAATTTTAGCAGAAAATATGGTTTCCCAACCTAATGATTGTAATTAAATTTTTTCTCTACATACGCCATATCAAATCCTCTCACAACAACACACCAATTACAATTATGCGTATGATTATAGAACCCATGACAATAAGTTACCCCATCCAACACATACTACTACATCTTCTCGTTTGCTCCCTTCTATATGTCTCGCACCATTTTACTTCTTACTTCCCATTTTTTACCAGCGACTACTGGGAGACGTTTATCCCCAATTTTCTTGAATCATACTTGCAACCCCCCAACTTACTGGAAACATTATCTCTCCCCATTACACTTACTAACCGCAATCACTTTCATTCTATGCCACCGACCCCTCCAGCTCATTATATTCAGTTTAGTTCTCGAAACTATTGAACTTATATTATTAACACCCCATTGAATACTCGGAAAGTACACAACCATGAGCCTTATCTGACATCTTACCAATACCAGAATAACATTGAATTTACTATCATTTAAGATATATATATACCATATATATAGTACCTAATAAATCATATTTATTTATATATATATACAGCAACAGTTGAAAGTTCATACGAAGAATATAAGGCTACGTACATATTATCGCATACATTTACATAAATTCTGATGAGCATACAACACATCATATATAATTTATATTAAAACTTGTCCCGCCAATCAATGCATTACGTCATTAAATATAAGCCTGTATGCCGCTATATATGTAGTTATATATATAGTATCTCATTTCAAACATTTAAATATATAAGCTTGCCATTTACTAGATTTTTGCTTTCTATGAATATATTTCTTCTTAGTATGACTATATATACAGTAATGTATGTATTCTTATAATAAATAAATATTGATATAATTGATATAATTGCCTTTCCCAATTAGTATTTTATATTATTATTAAACTTAATATATGTATTAAATAGCTATACTAATACGCCTTATTACTTGGAAACGAGGCGTATCACGTGAAATTGTTTAATATATCATCATTTACTTATTATCTAATATTATCATAATAAAATTCATACTTATATTTTTTATCATGTAGTATAATAACGATTTACACCACTATATATATATATATTATAATATAGTTAATATAATATATATAATATAATATATATATATACTAAATATAATATATAATATATATATATTAATAATATAATATATAATAAATATATATATAATATATATATATTAATATATATATAATATATTAGATATATATATATTAATATATATATATAAATAATATATATATATATATATTATATATATATATATATATAATATTTATATATACTTATAATATTATATATATATAAGCCCGTTAGTTATAAGGAGTATATTTATATTGATTTATATTTATAGGTATATATTATATTATGTTTTGATTTTAACATATTCAAAATACATATTATGACTTTACAATTAGTTATTACTATATTAATCAACATAATATTTAATATAAGCCTAAGAAATATTTTTTTCTTAATAAACTTAAAAAATTAATAATTTAAATCTAATAAAATATTTTAAAAAATATAAATCTACAAAAATGAGTAAAAATATTTAGTACTAGCAAGGGCCACTAAATTTTGATTGATTGTAACCAAATAAAAATAAATTTTGTATATATTATTAAGCATGTTTCTTAGAGATAAAAAAAAAAAACATAATAATAACCCACTACACCGGCTCCTGGCCAATATATACTCAAAAGACACACTTTAACAAGAAATAACATATAATAATAATAATTCTAATCAATAAATATGATAGTCGAAAATAGTAAAACATATAATAAAAGTAATAAGTCTCAAACAAACCTCAGCAAGATTTTTTTGTATATCATTACGATACTCATAATCAGGTAGAAAGAATATATATATATATTATTAAAAAATTCCCACAAATTTACTAATAATGAATACATCGTACGCTGTAGCTGTTTGTATGTGGTAGTGTCTGAGCGAGAGAGAAGAAGAAACGCACACCGAGCGACACCAGGAGAATAACTCAAGAAGAGACGAGAGGGATGATCGACAGAGAACCCTCCCAAGAGAAGACCACGACCTGTGCATTGCACCCCCGAGAAAGCCGAAGATCCCGACGATGCACTGCAGCATCTTCGTTACCCTTGGGATAGACCTTTAAGTTATAGAAAGAAAAAAAAGAAATGATTAAGAACGACGTAGGCAATAGAAAAGGAACGAGACGCGAATAATATTTTTTGGAATCAGATTTTTGACAACGCACCTTGAAAATGACGAAAGAAGCAAAGATATACTAGAAAATAATAAAAAGGGAAAAACAAAAAAAAATCAAAAGACAACGAGTCGGGGTTAAACAAAATTCTAATATATATTATATATAATAAAGAGAGAGATATTAGAAGAGAGATAATAATTAATGCGTCTACTTAATTTAATATAATTTAATAATAAACAAAAATTATCATAATGAGTAAAAATGAAAAATATAATAGAGCACAATAAGAAAGGAGATAGTAAGAGAAGAGCAAGATAAATAAACTATATATATCAATCAATATTTTGTATCCAATCAAATTTACTTCGATTAATCTGGTATAATGTAGTAGAAAAGCTTTCTAAAGAGAAATAAGAAAGAATGAAAAACTACAGAACTACAGTAACACATCGATACATAGAGCAAAGCTTACTGAGTATCACTCATATATAAGATATAGAGTACATGTATTAATAGACGTGCCTTTAGTGGATGTGGGACAATCAAGCTCGGAAGAAACACTGTACACAGAAAATTGTCCCATCCTTTAAGCTGTGACAGCAGGGATGCCAAAAATTGTAAATAAACCAATTGGAAACCTTGACCGAACCATGTTTCTCCAGAAGAACATCAAGATCGATTTGATGAAACATTTCGCGAAGGCACTGAATACTAATGGTGATTGTTTTTAACATGTGTCTGTTTTTCCTGTGTCGTATTACGAAAAATAAATATAATGAAAAAGCAAAATTATTATTTACAGATACAGATTTGCTATGTTATTATATACAAACGAATGATATATATAAAGATATGAAAAGGAATATAAAACTGTTCGATACATCTGATTATCCAAAAGAGCATCAATTATATTCAGAAAAAAATAAAAGGTATTGGGTAAAATGAAAGATGAAACAGCTGAAAAACTGATAACAGAATTTGTAGGACTAAGAGCAAAATTATATGCTTATAAAACATTAGAAAATAAAGAAATTAAAAAAGCTAAGGGAGTAAAAAAAAAGCGTTATCAATCAAACGATTAACATTGATGACTATAAAAAAGTATTATTTATGGAAGAAACTCTATATAGGAAATTAAATTTAATACCAAGTAAAAAACATAATTTGTATACTACACAAGTCAATAAAATAGCCTTATCGAGAAATGATGATAAACGATATATATATTTCAGAAAACACATATAAACACATTAGCTTTAGGACATTATAGAATAAGTTAGTTGACACCACGCCAAACAGATATTTAAAAAAAATATTGGCAAGTTAAAAGTAATTCTACTTAAGCTGAAGTTTAAGAGAAAAAAAAAAAATTAAAAAAAATAATTTGAATCAGTTGTATGTAGTTTTAAGTTAGGTTTAAGAAAAAACAAAAAATTAAAAAAATATTGCATGGTAGTTGTAAGTTAGAGTTAAAAAAATATAATATATATAAAAATCTATGCATTATCCTAAGGATATATACAGCTAAAAAAATTAAATAAATGTAAAAAAATATAAGTATAGCATAAATAAGGCCCCCCTTGAAACGGGGGGGCTTATACGTAAAAAATAAATAAGAATTGGTGGGATGCCTTAAGGTATCCCACCAAAAAAATATAAAAATATAACTATAACATACGATGAATATAACAACGTATGGTTTAAAGGTAAAAACGTATGCGATATCTTAGAACATAAAAAATCTGAAGATGCTATAAAAAGACACGTAGAAAATGAAGATAAAATAGAGTATAATAAGTTAAATTTGGATGGGGTGGCGTTTCAGGGGGGTTACTTACTGTAAATAAATCATTACATCTTGATACGATCTATATAAACGAATCTGGTTTATATAGTTTGTTTTTTTCTAGAAAATTAAACTTGAATGGGGCGGTGAAACACCGCTCCCTTGAAAAAAAAATTTCAAGCAAATACATTATTATATATTTTCAAAATTAAAGGGAGGCCCCCGAAACGTCACCCTCTTTGAATAAATTACAAACGAAATATAATTTTTTTATAACATTACAAAGAGGGTCGCGTTTCACTACCCTCTTTGAATAAATTACAAACGAAATATAATTTTTATAACATTACAAAGGGGGCGTTTCGCCCCCCTTTGAAAAACCTAAAAATACCAAATAATAGTTTGTATATCATTTTATTTCTCTATTAATAAATAAGTGGAAACATTTCTATTCCAGTGTGGAAAGATGAGCAAATAGCAGAAATAATCAAGAACATCATTTCTTATTTACCATTCTACCGAACTAGTGTGTCTAATTATTGCGTGAGTCTGGTGCGGTAAAACGAATTTTACTACTAAGAATTGCTACTTATGGTAAGTGGTTAGCATTATAATAATTTATTTGTTTTTGGAAAGTCTTTACACCAGCCAGAAATAAATTAAAAAATCAGGATTTGATAAAGGATATAATTAAAAGCGAAAGTTCTTGAATTATTGCGAGAAACGGAGGGGGTGATATCGATATCATTTATAATAGAAATCTACCTAAAAAAGCATAAAAAATCAAAAAATAAAGTTAGAATATTATGAAGATTTTTCCGAAATTTTAGACCCGAAGGATGTTAACAACAAAGAGAAAAATTTATTTGTATTCGATGATATAATGAATGATTCAAATCAAGTAAAGCCGAAGATTATTATACGAGAGGAAGACAAATAATAATAAAGCTCTATTTATATTAAGTCAAAACTATTTTAAACTTCCTCGTCAAACAATTACGATTCAATGCTACTGTTGTTAGTCATGTTCTCAATTGCCCTATAAAAGATTAGTCAATATTTTTTAATTGATTTCATTTCAGTCGAGAACGCGGGGAAGAATTTCGTAATTATTGCGAAACTGTTTGGAAAGAACCATTTGGTTACATTGTTATAAATTAAACAAAAAAAATTACCACCAGGGGAGGAAGGAGATATCAAGCTAATTTTGACTCTATATATGTACCTAAAAAGTTTTTTCCTCTTTAAATTAAATGTATTATACAATACAACAATACAAAGTTCATAAAGAGAAAATTTCATTGAGACTAATTCAATAAACTTAACCCTTGCAAAATCAAAAATATATTTTTTTAATGAATTGAAATTATTTTTTTAAAGACGAAAACTGGTTCAGGATTGTTAAATTCGGCGTTGAAGAAACTCCTTTTACCAGAAATGCATTTAAATTTACCTAATAATGTTCCATCGGAAAATATTGAAAACGGATCGTTTAGGAATACAGGAAAATAATCATATTGTGGTCCAGGTATGAAAGTTTTTATAAACTTGTTAAAGAAGGTATATGGTGTTAAACAGTTTAGATAGGCCCAAACAAACATGATATGAAATTTATTAAACATATACAGAAGAGAGAAATCGCAGGCAAGATTGATTTACTTAGCGCCAAAAAACCAAGCGATGGTGAAATTGCCGTTAGATCCCTAATGAACCCAGAGTACCGTTAGGAAAAGGACGGCCGAGATTGTCACCAGGAGTTTATGGGAATGAAATCCAAGGATTCGGGGAATGGGCGTTTACTAATTCAAAAAACGCGGGTAAAGAGCTCCGCGAAATCGGGCTCTTGAAAAATGACGAGGAGAATGTATATTATAATCCTAAAACTGGATATTCAGGAATCAATGATTTAGTTCGAAAAAGCGGGTTATCTTCTAGGATAGTTAAGGACTGGTTAGATCATCAAAACGTTTACACATTGCATAAACCTATAAGACATAAATTTTCAACGAGAAGAGTGATGGTCTCTAGTGTTGATGATCAATGGCAAGCTGATTAGTAGACATGGCAAAAATATAAATCTCAGAATAAAAATATAAATTACGTATTAACAGTTATAGATATATTCAGTAAATACGCTTGGGCTACTCCTATTAAAAAGAAAACTGGAAATGATATCGCAGAAGCATTTCAAAATATATTTAAGGAAAGAATTCCAAGAAAAATACATACTGATAAAGGACTCGAATTCATAAATAAACCAACTCAAGAGCTATTTAGAAAACATAGAATCCATTGGTTTGCTACAGAGAATGAAACGAAAGCTCAAGTAGTAGAAAGATTTAACAGAACTTTAAAATCTAAAATGTGGAAATATTTTACAGAAAACAAAACAAAGAAATGGGTTGATATTCTCCCTAACTTAGTAAAAAATTATAATACAAGTTCTCATAGAAGTATTAAAATGACTCCTGAACAAGGATCTCTTGAGAAGAATAGTAAAGTTGTGTATGAAAATTTATTTCCTCCTACTAAGTCTAAACTTAGGAAACCAAAATTTAACCTTGGTGATAGAGTAAGAATCAGCAGAAAATATAAAGATTTTAGAAAAGGTTATCTTCCAAACTTTACAGAAGAAATATTTATTATATCTGAAGTATTGAAAACAAATCCTATAACTTATAAAATAAGAGACATGAGCGATGAAGAGATTATTGGAAGGTTTTTATGAACAAGAAATGGTGAAATTATGAAAGTGAATTATACGAGGTGAAAAATATTAAAAAGAAATAATAAAGAAAAATATTAGTTAAATGGAAAGGATACAATACAACATCTTGGATAAATGAAAAAGACTTAATGAATTATAGAACGTGAAACGGTAAACAGTTAAACATCAAACAGTTAAACGGCTTTATGAAACAGATATCCTATGTAAAACGGAACGTGAAACGGTTTGATGTTTGATGTTTACTGTTAGATGGTTTGATGTTGTTTAGCTTGTTTGATGTTTAACTGTTTCTGTTTTTTTCTTTTTCTCTTAATAAATGCATATGTAATATTAAAGAAAAATCTGATTTAGTAATTATAAAAAGAAACTTCAGAAAAGATTTTTTTTCTTAAACGCAAAATTAGCAGTGAACAGATATACCATCCAAGAAAAATATTAAACTACGGCAACATTTAATTGACCGATCTAAGGGATATAAACTGTGCATCCAAAAAGAAATACTTTCAAAACTCAACCAACACTACCAGCCCTTACTTCACATCAAGTTCCTTTTAGCTATTGAAGAAATTTCAGCATCACCTAGCTCTCCTTAAATGAAAATTTAGAAGTTAGGAAAAATAGCTAGAAAATATATGCAAGTAATTTATTATCCTAATAAATATGACAACGCATTCGGTATTAAAATGACTGAAGGAGGTGATGATTTTAAATTAGGTAACGCAACAGTGAAAAATTGATGGTAATAATTTAATTATTGATAAAACCCATTACATCGGTACTGAAGGTCTATGGAAACTTCTAACCTTGAAAAATCCTGGAGAAGTTTCCGTAAATGACTATAATAATTATAAGAAAATAATGATTCAAACTAAAGCGTTTTTTTAGATACGATGGAAGTACTGCTAAATCGAATAAGGGTGATAAATATAAGATGTTTATTAAACCAAAATATGATGAATATAAATTGCTTGATGAATTAAAATCAGAATTACTTCAGAAAGTAAGAACACCAAGAAGAAGCAGTGTTGGAGATACTCCTCGAAGAACTAGTGTAGGAGACGTACCTGAAATATCAGGTACGGGATTTAAATTTTTACCTTCAGATCCTAATGAGCTTGTTAATAAACATAGAATATTATTTTCAGAAATTCAATCGGGTAATACTAATGTATTTAATGAGTTATCAAGCTATTAATGATGAACTGTTAAGATTAGGTATATTTGATACAGATATAATAAAATCTTTAAATAACTTTTTCTCTATAATAAATGAGCATTGTGTTATCTAGTAATACATCTGATTTCAAATATAAATTTTACCCTTCTTTAAAATTAGAAAAGGGTAAAACGCATGAAATAGCGTTATTAAATATAAATACGTATAATTCAGTACCAAATATTGATGAATCAAATAATAAATTTACATATGAATATAACGGTAAAATTTGAAATATTTTTTCCAACAGGAGCTTATGAAATCCAAAGCGATTAATAATTACATTCAAGAACATCTTGTTAAAAATTAGCATTCAGAAGCATTTAACATTAAAGCGAACAATATTACTATGAAATGTATTATTCATGTTAGGAAGGATTAAATTTTATATATATTTTCAATGAAAAGTCATTTAAAAAATCTTTTAGGATTTAGTAGGGATGCTATTGAAGGCATTGGAAAACATGAAAAGTGAAAACATTGTTAATATTTCACCAGTAAATTCTATCTTAGTTAATTGTGATATTATAGAAGGTTCTTATCTTAATGGACATCAAAAACCCAATTGTATAGGTTCTTCCGATGTTCCTCCCGCTTATTAAAATCAAATTGAGAGACCTATACCGTAGTATATTACCGATAACAATTTCCAACTGTTAATTTTAATTCATATTTGGCCTTTACTGATCAATATCATAACCAATAAATTTCGAAGCGAGAAGAAAGTAACTTTCGATTACATTTTAAAATCAACATAAACTTTTTTTTCTCTATTTTAATAAAGGAGTATATTTAAATTTTGCGAAGGAATCATCAGAAATAGATGACTCATTTAAAAGATTTGAATATCAAGAATATGAAAATTATACAGGAAGTTGATTTAAATACACCTACTGATATAAGAATATTCAGGTTCAAAATCAGTGAAATTTTTACTACCCTCTAGAAGTTATATTTATATATTTGGGATTCTTTAAAAAAAAAGAAGATGGATCAATATTTGAAAAAGATCAACCTGGACTAAAACTGGATCAGGAAAAGAATTATATATAAATATTAATAACGGAATCATGTATTTATTTCCAAGAGTTGAAATATCAATTTGGAAATAAAAGTATGGAAGAATATCCAAATCCTGGACAAGCATCAACTAGGAAAGGACTTTTAACATATCCTCTCAATATTTTTAGAAAGGTATTGTAATTTTATGTTATAGCATAAATGTGATAAAGTATGTTCAAAAATTAATAATAATTCTGGATTTATGGAGAGACACAAATACTTAATTAAAGAACTCATCGGAAATTTTTAGCTGTAGCATTCCATAAGTCAATTTGGATTTTTGCGAAAATATTGGCATAAAGATTAATTGAATGGCCATAAAACATCAGCTTACATTAAGCAAGGAAAAGAGATGAATAATGATGTTATATTAAAATCGTCAGATAAAAACGATGATGTTACTTATAAAGTTCCTAAAATGGTTTAAAAATTTATTTTATCGAGAATAGTATGGGAGAATCCCACACGTAACACTTACAGATGAATATTCAATAAAACGGTATATAAGATATCAAATAAAGTACTTTAAATATTAATTTTTTTGATAGACAGGTGTGATTCTATAGAAGTAAATCAAAAGTGACAAAAACAATTCGATTGGAGATTAAATGTTACAGCCGGATCTTGAGAAACCTCGATTTATAATTTTTAGCTTTTCAAGAAACAAATGGTTATAATCAAATTATGAATAGGAGGTATATTTAATCATTGTAATATAACAACTAACGCTTTTTTTCAGTTAAATAGCGAAAGATATCCAGAAATATGCGATCTGTCGATTGATTTTAATGAAGAATATTATACAACGCTTTATAAAATGCTATCAGGATTATTCTAATCATATACTTAATAAAGAAAAATGTAATTGTTCTATTAGTTTAATAGAATATCAAAATTTGTATCCATTGCTAGTATTATTTGAGGTAAGTAGACAAATCTGAAAAAAAAATAAAAAATTCAGTTTACAGATATTAAAATAAGAGCAACTTTTAAGAAAAATATATAAAACCACAAAGGCTTATGCATTAGTATTATCAGATCGACTTGTGAAACTACAATCTGATGGAAATAAAATGAATATCGCTTTTTAAATTTTTTTCTCTTAAATAAATGAGGTATTACTGTATTCATTGTAGAAAAATAACAAATACTGAAAATGTTCAAAAGGTTATGACAAATAAAAGTAGTATGCTTAGAGGTACATGCTCAGAATGTGGAAGAGTAAAAACTCAATTTACTTCTAATAAAATATAAAAATTATAAAAAATATAATATAACGTATAAGCCCCCTGAAACGGGGGGCTTATAACATGAAAAAAAATAAAATATATAATTTAACCACCGCCTCAAGGCGGTGGTCAAATCTTTAAATATAAGAGAATTTGATAATGCCTCAAGGCATTATCAAATCTTTGAATATAAGAGAATTTAACCATGGCCTCAAGGCACCACACAAACAGATTATAAAAAAATATAAAAAAATATATAAAAAAATTAAAAATATTTAGTTTAGTGGGTAGTCTCAAGACTACCCACAAAAATAAAAAAAATAAAAATATATATATATATACAAAGTTTTGACCCATGCCTTGAGGCATGGGTCAAAAAACATTTACGATTAAAAATAAAAAAAGAAAAAAATTATATATAAAATTTTATATATAATAACTTTTTTTCTTCTTAAATAAATGACGTACAACGATATGAAAGTATATCTTACACCGAATCAGGTAAAGAAGTTAAACAACGCAGTAAATAAAAAATCTTCTATATCATTTAGAATTAATCCGAAGGATAAGGGAAACATATCTCTTCTCCTAACTCTAACTCAAAAAGCTAAATTTTTAAAAGGTATACCATTTAATTTAAAATTAAGCATATCACAAGTATCAGCCTTGGCAAAACACGGAGGATTTTTAATAACACTTCCAACATTATTAGCAGCTGCCACTGCAATTGGTTCTCTTGCTGGTGGAGCTAGCGCTATTGCTAAAACTGTAAATGATAAAAAAACAGCTCAAAAGCAGTTAGAAGAAACTAGAAGGCATAACCTTCAAATGGAAAAAAAGAAAAACAAATGGAAAAAGGTTTTTTTTTAAAACTACTTACGTCGAAAAACTGGCGAGGGTTTATTTTTAAAACCCATACAAAAGTGAATATCCGATTGAAAGCGTTGAGTCAAAATATGCATCTTATTGAAATATGCTTAATCAACTTAAACACTCCAACACTTGAAGGAATTTATATGAGAGATGCTCTTCCAAAAAAATCTAATAAAAAGGAATGTGGAATCTTAAACTTGGATTCAATTAAAGGTTCAGGAACTCATTGGACATGTTGGTTTAAGAACTGTAATAACTTATGCTATTATTTCGATTCATTCGGTGTTCAACCTCCGAATGAATTTGAAAATTATATACAATGCGATATTGTCTATTCAACGTATCAAATACAAAAATTGAATGAAGTTATTTGCGGTCATTTATGTTTATTCTTTCTTTTCGGAGTAACCGTATTTGAAATTAAATTTTCACTCAATTCTACAAGAAACTTTTGTTTCTCTAAAATAAATGAGTGTTTAATAACTTTGGTGAAGGACCTCTAACAAGAAGTGGACCACCAGGGATCGCGAGGACCTCGAGGACCTGCCAGGACCTCCAGGAAACTGCAGGAATTGATTTAAAATTTAGATGAGGAAAGGTAATTTTTGATATCGGAAACAATAACACAGACTGGCAAAATGCGGCTTAATTCCGTTCGAGGAAGAAAAACGATGTTACTACAAAAATTTATACAGAATAATTTAGTAAAGCAACAAGAAGGCAAGCGTTGACTTAAAATGGTTAAAACAGACGCGGAAATTATGAATAACCAATAAACTGAATTACAATCTGAAGGTTGATCATATTTTAAAAAAAATTTTGTTGAAAAAATAAAATCTCAACCTTTGATATGCATAATAACGCTCTGTTGAGAGAGATATAGAAAAACCTTTAAAAACATTTAAAAACATTTAATAATTGAAAAAATAAATAATTATTCAAAAAGAAACATGTGCGTATGCGAAAGAACATTTTTGCAAACAAAATTCAAAATTAGAATCAGGAAAGTTTCCGTTTGTATTAGAAATGAAAGGACCATCTTCAGAAGAAAACTGGTGTATGTTATCCATATGAAGGGATTTATAGATACAATTTACATTGGATTCTCTAGATAAGATCCGGATATATTTTTAGCTGAAGTATTTA
The DNA here is from genome assembly GCA_015478945.1 of Trachelipus rathkii. Taxonomy (NCBI): domain Eukaryota; kingdom Metazoa; phylum Arthropoda; class Malacostraca; order Isopoda; family Trachelipodidae; genus Trachelipus; species Trachelipus rathkii. The sequence continues at coordinate 31,753 of JABUQX010086546.1, forward strand.
CATCAATGGAGAAACTATAGAGATTACGATATATATAAAAATGTTGATACAGATTTTAGAATTAATAGAATAAAAAGCATTCACTTACGAAGGAGACATCTAAATTTTCAAGCCTGCAAGTCATTTAGCAGCAATAAACGATTCTTCATACTGTGTCAAAATGTTTCTAAAATATGATTTAGGAAATCCGAATGACCTTTCCGAAAATGATGTTTTAGGAGATGAATCTATTGATAATAGGATAATTACGATGGATGATATATTTGAAAAGATAAGAAAAATATAGAGGAGTGCCTATGGAAGAGATGGAGAAAGAAATATGGAAAAGGGAAAGAGAGAAAATTTGCTAAAGAAAAATGGAGATGAGGAGATGACAAATAAAATTCTGATTAAATGTGTGAAATTAAAGAATGAATGATAAACTATAAAATAAAAATAGAAAACTTTTTCTTTCTCTATAATAAATGAGTGTTAACTAGATATAAGCTATTTAAAAATTTTTGAACTATTCAACTGGTTACGTGAACACTACAGAACTATCTGATTTAAATAAAGATGTGATTTATAACATTATTGAACTTAGAAAAATTAATACAAAATATGGTCTCGCAATGTTTGCAATTCTACGTGTGGGAGAGGATGAAGTAACTAATGTATTTCTTCCAAGAAGATATGTGAATGTGTTGAATGATGAGGAAATTAAATTTTTCAATGAAGGTAATTGTCAAATGCAATATATTGGTGGTGATTATCATCAAATTAATTTTTCATAAACTTTTTTTCTCTATAATAAATGAACACTTTTCAAAATTATATCTCAAAAATTAATGAAGTATATACTGAAAGAATAAAAGAACTCTTAGAACTAGAAACCTTTACAAGTAATGATATCGAAGAATTAAAAGATCTTTTTAGAAAAATTAATAACTATATAGATATTCAAAAAGGAATGATAAAAAAGCTAGCTGATAAATTGATTAAAAGACCAGTATTTGAAAATGATGACGATTCAGATGATGATGATTCAGATGATGATTCAGATGATGATGATTCAGATGATGATTCAGATGATGGAAAAATAAAAAATATGAATTACTGTAAAGTTTATCATATAAATATTAAAAATTTTAAAATTCATATAAGAAGTAATACAGGCCCGACTGGCCCGCCCTCCAGAGCCAATCCTTCTCCTGAAGTTACGGATCGAGTTTGCCGACTTCCCTTACCTAAACATAAAATAAATGTAGATGTTGATAGAATTAAAGAACTTCAAAGATGTAGAAATGGGGAACAACAGAACCTTTGTTTTATTAACGCAGATACTGATAGAATTAAAGAACTCTTAGATGTAAAATTCTTCAATAGAGAAAATATTGAAGAATTTGAAAATCATTTAAAAACCTTGATCGGTTACATATCCTTAGTAAAATATTTAACGAATCAAAAATAAAAGGAAAAAATTATATTTAAAATTTTTAAATATAATGCTCATATCCTTTTTACTTGATTAAATCCCATTTGTTAATCTCACATATTTTCTTCCACATTTTATTGTATTCATTTAATGTAATTTCTCTTTTATTAGAAACTTTCGGAAAATCAGATATATTAAATTGGAACACTATATTTAAGTAGTAAATTTTATAAATTGTAAAATGAACATTAAAATGAATTTTTTCTTTTGAACATTCTTATCTCCCCCCCCCCTCATGTTGAAAGTCTCTCTAATTCATTCGTTGAGACTTTAATAATTTTATCCATTAATTAATTTTTTATATCTTTATTGTTTTAATTATATTTATCAATAACTTTCTCTAAATATTTTCTTGGTGAATATCTTTAATGGTTTATTTATTATTTTGCGCATATTGCGAATGAGAAGCTTCATAATGTTACGTTAGGAATTATTTTTATTATTTTCAATTATTTAATTGTTTTAAAAAAATTACACGATTTACAATTTTCGTTAGTTTCGTGTTTGTGTAATGAACACAATATTTCCATATTTGTTTAAGAAATTTTTAATATAAGTCAATTTTCAATTCCATTCTCGCAAACAAACCTTTACAAGTAGTATGTAAAACGGGGAGCGAAACGTCTACCAGCATATTTGCGACTGAAACGAGGGCGGTGGCTGTAGCCCGTTTACATACTACTAATATATATCATATATATATGATATATTATATATATATATATATATATATATATATATATATATATATTATATATATATATATATATATAATAGATAGTATAGATTTATATATATTATATATATATAGATATATATAATAACTATATAAATATATATAATTATAATAATATATATATATATATATATATTATATATACTAGTTATTTATTAATTTATATATAATATATATTTATATTAGTATATATAATCAACTTTATGGATTATCGAAATAACTCTCATTCTAACTTCACAATATATCATATACATAATATTACATATATATATAATACTATATTGTTTATAATAATATCGGATCCTATGTTGACACTTATGGAAATGGTGGGGAAGTAGTGTATCGAGATGCAGACGTAAATAAGATTTGGGAATGAGAGAAATGATAATGCAACACAAGGTCTAGTCAGAGTTCGCGATATTGCGTGTTTACTAATAGTATGAGCGATCTCCTATTAGCGTCTGAGCAGAGACGGCAGGACTGATATAGAGAGAGGTAAAGAATCAATCATGTGTGAAAAGTAATTATATCGCATAATAACTTCGCCGTGTATGATATCATAGCTCGCTAAACCTGCGAGAGACAAAATATATTGAAATTCCAACTTGTGTGCATATTCTTCGGTTCAGAACAGTTCCAAATATAGCACTATTTGCTATTTGAGTAATAGATTCAATAGTTATAATTAAAATCTATAAACGGAATCTTATAGCTAAGAAGTAGTCATTTCTGACAACGTGAATCGTGTTGCATTGAGAATTAGAGGTAGGAGTGAGCGATAGAGCAGATCTGAACGTTAAGCCGGAGGAGAGAGTGGTGAGTCAGTGAGCTTGTAGTTGCCACCTAGTGCGGATTGCGGTTTGAGAGACAAAATGATATATATATTAGGGGGAATGAGACGTGTGGTAAAGGACCCTACGCTTGTGTCTCGAGGCGGGCGTAATATCATAGTCGTGATAGCTATATGACGGGTTTATATATTAATGAACGATGTAACCATTTAGCAACGCAGTTAGTATAAACCGTCATATAAACAAAAGATCATAATGTGTGCACTTAAAAGATTTCGCATCTTCATTGTTGGTGGCGCCGTCTAAATGGAAGATAGCTTTAATTTATGACTATAGTGCAGAAGTCGTTACTTGTTATCAGACAGTGGTTGATTACGGCTATTGTTAAGAGATATTACTTAGGGGAGCGTTCTTATTGATGAGGTGTGTGACAAGACCACTACCATATCAAGTTGATATGCGCGAATCCACTTGATTAATAATACAAAATTAGAATGTGCGAACATTAATTATGTACTTCATGCGTACCTTCTCCACCTCAAAGGGGCAAAACATATACTGCTCAGAGAAACATAGTGGCCCGCAGTCATAGTGAGAAAGAAATGACATGTAAGTATTTGTTTGATGTGATATGTCTTGATAGATTAGTTGTGTGCCTTGTGCTCTAGTAACGCGAATTCGAGAGTCTTATTAGTGACAGTGTAGAAGAATAGAGTGTTTTTGAAAATCATTCCAAGTAATCTCTTGTCCGAAAGACGCTGAATAGTTGTCAACATTGATATATGGTTAGAACGAAACGTCATACTAACTCTAAGTGAGTTTTACATTGTGGAGTGAGTTTTTAAAGTATCCACACGTCTCTCGCCCCTTCTAATGAGCTGAATGGATTAGTTTTGCGTTCTCCCTCGTTGTGGTATATATATGAGAGAATATGTAGAGTGGATCATAAGATTTACGCGGATTCGCGATGGATGTGGGAATTATAAGAGTTATATGTCTTTTTAAGTCTGTGGTAGGGAAATGCTATGGGAGAATTACTGATTTGAGAGAGTGAGGGTCTAAGTATGTCTGGTAGAGAGATGCAGGAATTGGGTGGAGATACGCAACATGTAAAGAAGAATATTATATAGAAGAAGAGAATAGTGGTGTGTGTAGTGGGATCATAAGTGGTAACACTTAAAGTATTAGTGCTTGTTAGTCAGCATAGTGAGTAATAAATATAGTGAGTATAATAATGTTGAGAGAAAGGTAAAGTGTATGTGGCTGTTTTTCTAGATTATATAGAGTGAAGCACTTATGATAGAGCTGAAGATAGGTAGTGATAATTATATATATTATATATATTATACTATTATATTATATATATATATATTGATGGTAGTAGGTGAGTATGGTGAGTGACCATCACCCTAGGTATATTAATAAGTTGATAGTGAGTATATAGCGTAATTTAGCTAAAGTATATAGGGTACCTTTTTATATATATATATATATATTAATGAGAATGATAGAATGTGTGATGAAGTATAGATGTATATGATATTAAGAGGTGAGAGTGAGATGTTTTGGTACTATAGCGTGGTGTGAAGGAGGATATGATGGCTAAGGGGTGATGTAGTAATGTACGCCGTGTAGTGCACTATATTTTACCATATATTTGATTTTATGTAGTAGAGTGTGATTGCAGTAAGGTAATTGCGTACTAGAGGGGGTAGGTTCAGCAGGGGTATAGTGTGGAATTATGTATCATATATAATGTAAATATGTAGGGATAACGAGTAAGAATCCGTAATAATATATAGTATATGAATCAGATGATATTGTTTAGCGGATTTAGACTACTGGCTACCTGAGTTGGTCAGTAAAGATATACACGGTAAAGGGCTGATATATAAGTATTTGTAGTGTGAGTGGAGAGTTTGAGATATTAAGAATTTAGTAGTGGACAAAGGGTACTTAAATAAATAAAAATACCATATATATGGTAGGTAGTAATTAATAAAGTATATATAATAGTAGTGGTTTTGAGGAGGAGGATAAAGAGAGGTGAGTTGGGATACTGAGTAGAGTATATAGTGAGGTTATAGTAAGCTAGGGGTATGATTGATATTGGAAGAAGTTAAAAGTCATATTTTTTTAGATAATTTAGCGAGATGGATTATGTAGGCAATAAGGGGGAGGGATAGATAGTGATGAGAGATCAGTTACATAGAGTAGAGTTAGGTGAAAAAAGGGAGGTGAACCTTGAGTGGTCTGAGAGAAATATGGAAAGAGGGGGATCTATCACAGAAAGTAGGTGGATACATATGAATTGAATGTATTTAGAAAAATAAACAAATAGGGGTTCCGCGCATATTTCCTTGATAAGTGCCATCTGAAACGTAAGGTTAGTATTTTAATATATTACTATATATATATATTATAGGGCGAATTGAGTGAAGGCCGTCAAGTGAGAGCAAGTTAGAAGTATTGAGATGAAGCGGGTTTGAGTAGCTGGTGATTTGTTGTGGGTTTTTAAGTAGAAGGTAAGTAGGTAATTAGGAATAGTAGGTAGATCTATGAGAGCGGAAGTAGATTGTGATGGATCCTATATATATATTTATAGGATATATGGTTTATGCGTTAGGTAGTGAGTAAGTGCGTAGAGAAGGGTAATGTTTTAAAGCATGGTTATAATGCGTCATATATAGTATGTGAAGATAATGGTATATATATAAGGTACAGTGGAGAGTGAGTTATGCGAGATGATTATTGGGATGATGCGGAGCGGGTATATATATATATAAATATAGTTATAAGGAATAGGAGAGAATATAAAGGGGGATCGAGACCAAAGATAAGTGAGTGTAGTATTATGGATTGGATGGTTATAATATAAGATGAGATGCTTGGAGGTGAAAGCGTGAAGGGATGAGGGAGATAAAGGATGTGGATATAGGGTGTTAGTAGCGATAGAGATGGATTAAGAGTTTGTAGGGTGATGCGAGGTGAGTGATATGGTAGTTGAATTAGGTGATCGAGAGAGTTAGGATAGATGCGAGTGATATTGAATAATGAAAGAGGGCTGTTTACTTTTACCACTATATACCCCGCTACTTCAAAGCTAGGGGATAATAAATAGTGTGATAAGTATATTAATTAAAATATAAATATAAATTGATATATATATATATTATATATATATTATATTATAATATTATATTATTAATAATATATATATATATAATAAGTTTATAATTTATATATATATATATTATATATATATATAATTATATTATATATATATATATATATATTAATATAATATAATAATATAATAATATATATAATATATATATATATATATTATATATTACATTATATTATATTATATATATATATATATATTAATATTATATAATTAATATATATTTATATATATATATATATATATTTTAAATTTTCAATTTATCATGGGTAATTAGCCCAATACTTCCAATATAATAAAAATATATATATATTTGGACTGAGGTGATATCTAGACTCACCTTATACAGTATGTAAATTACCACACTTTTGAATTCACGCTTCTCATATCAATTTAATATTATCTAAGACAAAAACAATATATATGAGCCTAACAATAATATCTCAAATACATATCATCTAAAAATATAAAAATAAATATATAATTATCTCACATATATGACTCATATTTTCCGGCAAATTATAGTCACGGCACTCTGACATTCAAAGGGTTTGTAGAATATAAACCCTTAGTTTAACTAGTGTAGCAAGCGCAGAAACAAAATATACATTTTGTTTTGAATCTCAGTAACTATTAAATATAAATCTAGACTCTTTAAAGATTAATGTAGATCAAAGGAAAGAGTAGACTAAGTGCAAACTCTTGTGGTCAAAATATTAATTATGTGAACATGTGTCCATATTAGCTCGCATTTTTATCTCATATTCATTCTTATTTCACGCGATTTGTTAGAAGAAACGTGTGCTTATCTATTCGATATTGGATAATACTGCCCTGGTCCCATTATGTAGATATACAATATTATTTTCTCCTGCCAATATTTATTTAAGTATGTTCTACTATATCTATAATGCAATATTAGATTCTCATATTATTAATAATTATTCCTTTTATTGTTTAATTCTGAAAGTATCTTGGTAGTGTCTTAAATCTAAATAATTATTTTATATCTAATGGTGATTTATAAATAACTTCTATTCTATGGTAGTTATATAAGCTAAGCGTAGTACTGATAATTTACGGTGTACTATATCGGCATAATTAGATATCTAATGTGATCGTATGTTAGTTTGGCTATTACGTTACTATTATAATATCAATTCGTTTTCACCCACTTATAAATTACTATATACAGTTATTAGATAAGGAATTACTATATAAATACACTGCGGAATTAGAAAGATATATGAATTATATTAAGGTTTTTAAGATAACGGTGTTTTTAAGTAGGGAGGAGCTATATATTATATGTAGAGGTAGGTTTGATATTGTATATTATATATAATATATATTCAATATATTATAGGTATATACGATAGTTATCTGTTTGGAGCAGGACTAGAGACTACAAGTATTACTCTACACTGCTAGTAGCGTATAGAGGTGTTTTTCACATATAAGCTAACATATAGGATGTAAATATTTTCTTCTAATAGGTAACGGAGTTATGGGTAATTATGTGAGTTAGAAATATTGCTTCGCTTCTTTAAAGCCTATCCAGTATATTAGATTTATGTGAAGAAAGTAGATATAATTGTTAGTTTAATCCGGGTAGTTGATTTATAAAGAAAATATCTATAGATTATACCTAGATGTATTAGATGGTAATATTTAGAATATATAGGGGGGTATATAATAGAGATATATATCTATAGTATATAGTAGAGGAAAATATATACCCGTAAATGCTTATTTACAGTACTATATACAATATTATAAATTGCAGAATAGGATGTATTTTATTTATATATATATAGGTGAGTACACAGATTTTCGTGATTAAAATAGAGTGTAATAATGAGAGTATAGAGGATACCAAGGTGTATATAATTTTATATGCTCGTACTCACACTGGGCTATATTTCATCTAGCAAAATACTTGCTAAACGCGAGCATTTCCCGAAAATTTACTCAGGCAACAACAGTGTAGCACTAGCACAAACCTCGGATATATACTTTCAAGATAAAATGATAAGAGTAAATTAATCAGGAGACATAATATATAGAGCTAAAATGTATATTGAAAATAATTGAAAAGCACCTCAAAAAAAATAATAAATTGAATGAAATTTAAACGCACTTAAACCATGAAAATAATATTAAACTCACTTGCTATTTTCTTTAGAGAATTTCGTGAAGATTCGCGCTTACTCCGAACTGTATGGCGAATGGGTGATCCCAAATATGAAGAATACATGTTTTTTTGTGTGAAGAGAGCGATATCTTCCCCTTAAAAAAGTCTTAAAACCTAATAATTTCTATAAATCTTCACGTGTAATATCCACGTTGCTCAAGAACAATAGAATATTACGATTATGAGTAGCAGTCTCGGCGTGGTCTTCATACTCAGAACCTAGCCTCGAGTGAGTACGACTGGTGGTGAGTGGAGCTGTCGGTCCCCTCGCCAATCTCGCTGCATACTCCTGTCGTCGTCGAATACTACTACCTCTCATGAAAAGTTGCATAATTAAAAACAAAATCAGATATTTGGTGCCAACTCCATTCTAGATTTTCCGTATATGTCAGGCAACTATCAGTCCTTTACTCCCTACTACTAGGAAGAGTGCTCTGTCTAGATACTATCTCCAAAGTGTTAGTCGAATTCAGAGACTTTACTACTATTTATCAGTTAATGAGCATTGATGTACTAACACTTTTAAGAAGTTATTAATTATTATTGACACTAAAATAGATTATACAAAAAATTTAATTTTCCTCGATAGAAATTACTTCCTGGATAATCAAATATGTTTATTATAGTTGTGTACAGAACTGTTTAAAGTTTATAGTTATAATCATTGCTTATGTTGAGCCAGCATTAGCATGATTCAGTCAGAACTTTGATAATGCTAGATGGCAGCGCGCAGAATAAATATTAATACAACGCAGAAATTTAAGATGTAAGCAATACACAAGCTTCTTTTTAAAAAATCCGGTAATGCCACCAAAGGATTGAATGTTAATAGAATAACTCCATATAATCTATAATTGACTAAAATATTAGTGTTTACTATCCATTATGGAATACTATTCTAATTATATCGCAGGAGTTTTCTTTGTTTCATTTATATATGATCACCTGAGAGAGTCACTACTAGTACGGCTTATGTAAATTGGAATAAAGTCTTAGTGAGAGTGTCAATAGGCGTACTATTACTAATTATGAGTAGTCAGTATATATGTTTATAGCTATTACTCATAGTTAATTATTATGTATATAGCATATAAAAATATTAATAGCCTGACTATGGTAAAAGAATATATCAATTTCAGTTTTGAATATGTAATTATAATAGTATTACTCTCTCATTTAATGTCTCTCAGTAAGATGTGGAACTAATCTATATAGGGCGCCCTGGATAGGTGTTTATAGAGAATGATTATTTGATTATATAATAGTTCATTGATAAGGAAAAATTACCGTATTATGAATTAGTTGTATATAATATATATAATGTGACGTGTAGAATGGAAAGGACCTATAATATGTAGGTGAGAGAATAAAATGTATAGTTACTAATTGAGGTACACGAATATTTGGTAATTTATTATAGAGGATAAAAACCAGGAAGGCTAAAAGTAAGGATCAAAAATAGTTGGTTGGTTAAGTGGATGTATAGATGGTGATTATATATAAATAGTGAAATGGGATGGACCAACTGGGAGACGAAGATAAAACTGTGAGATTGAGTTTCAAGTAAAGGGAATAGCCTAAACTGATTGATTGGGAGAAATGTCCAAGTAGTTTAGTGGACATAGATGGTTAGTAAAGAAGGTGTAGGTATGCTCTATATATGGATAACAACGAGTAGTGTGAAATGCGTGAGCTAGAGGTGTATATATATTTATTAGGTTTTTTTATGTATATATGAAGTGATAGGATTAACCCTACATATTGACGGTATTGTTTATGCTCATATAGGCGTGAGGTCGTTACGTATTATACTATAAGTTAGGTCTCCGTGAAAATATAAGCATTCTATGGTGAATTGATTTATATACTGACTCTGACCTCAGGTTTATATCAGTCGTAGTAATATAGAGTATAAAGAGAAGTGCATGTGGTATCAAGCTCAGGGCTATTTTCTGTTTATACTCGTATCTTAGCCCTGATCTATATATATATTCTTTATATTATCTACTACTTTTCATTGTATATATTTGACTGGTGAAATGTTCATTTCGTTCACCTATATCCTCACTCAGTGTCATTGTAGAAGTATATTATATATATATAGTTTATTAATTAATTATTTTAAATATATATTTAAAGTATATATGATATAATATAACAGACCAATAACACTAATTAGGTATCTACTATATATATAGTATATATTCATATATATATATATATATATAGTTATGATAAGATTCTAATAAAACTTATATAATAAAATAAATAGTAAATTATATATATAATATAATTAAGTATAATAGATATAATACTATATATTATATTATTATATCGTAGTATATATAAATATATTTATATTATATATGAATATGATACGTAATATATAGTGATATATATATTTATTATAATACATATAATATATATATATATTATAGTATTATTTAAATGATATACCTAATATAATATATATATATATATATATATAGATTACTATATTAAATATATATATCATATATTTAATATATATATATATATATAATATATATATATAATATATAATTATATAATATATTATAATATATATTATATATATATATTATATTATATATATATAATATATATAATATCATATAATGTTATATGGTAAATTACCATTTCTCATTATATAATCAATTTGGGAGTAGTTTGTTTATAATACCTAATAATTGAATAATGTACTCATAAACAAATTTTATCAAATTTATTATAATTATATATTTTTCCAAATAGTTTAACAAAGAAGCTTTTCTGATTGAAATTATAAAAATTATTATGATTATTTTTTATTTTAATTATTGTAAATCATAATATTCATTTTGTATTTTAAAATCTAATAACTGATATGGATTCAATTACTATTGTAAGAAGCAATAAATTTGAAAAACTATATACTTAGTAGGAATAATTCTCGAATTTCTATAGGTATATAGTCAGATAATTATTATTATTATTTATAATTTATTATTAATTATTATATATTATAATTATAATTAATTTACTATATATATATATATATATTATTATATTCTATATATTATTTATTATTTATTAATATTATTATATATAATTTATATAGATTAAAAATAATAATACATAATACAGAAAATTAAATAATTAATATTAATCTCAGATAAATATTATAAAATATAGCGTACATATAGTAAACTGTTTTACTTTAGATATTATTATCTAATGACGGAGTATCTCGCGAGATTAAGTTGGAGAGTGGGATAGTCTCAGGTTCATGTTCAGTGAGAACCTTGGCCAAAATAGCTCTCTCACCCAGTTTTATAGGTGAGAGCTCTGTAAAATGTAATAGATTTGAGCCTAAGTAATAACGGTGATCGGTTAATATAACAGTATTAAAAAAAAAAAAAAAAAAAAAATTCTTACTTAAAAAAGGTAGTTCTCTCGCTCTCTCGGTGGAAAGTATCGAGTGAGTTTATATATCTCACAATGAGTTTTATGTAAATAGTTGGTATGAGGATTAACATGATATTTGGGTTATATGTGCACATGGTTATATTGTTCATATAGTAATTATCTATTTGCATAGCCAATACTTTCTACTTTATTGTTATGTGTAGTGTAGCCTAATATAAGAATTATGAGATAAATCATATATATATAATAGTATTATCAATATAAATAATCATCAATAATGTAACACATATAAAATGATTATCCCCATATTACTCCAGTGAAATTTATTGTTAATCATACAATATTTTATTTTGTACGATATATATGAACACCAGAAATGTACTATTATTCTTTTTCTATTATAACTATATATCATACTATACGTATATTATGTGAGAGCTATATATTTCGTACGTATTATATAATATAAACTGTAATATATACTGAAGTCTAAGTAATTTCGGATTTTTTATGAGATATTTTTAGTATATTATATAGATACGGCTATACACTATGTATTTAGGTTACTAATTACTAATATTTATTATATTTAGATAAGGTTTATAAATTTACGAACAGTATAAATACTTAAATAAAGACTTCAAGGCACTTAAAAGGATATGTAATTAAATAAAACTAAATATATTCATTTTTACCTAAATAATATATAATCATTATATATAGCTATTTATAAAAAACAAATAACTTTTACTTCTTTATCTTTTAAAAGTAATTTTATGTATACATCGATGGTTGGTACTGATTAGTTACTCGGAATCGATATTTGTACTCACTTTACTCTTTATCTCTCATATATAAATCCTTCATCAAATATAATCACCCAATCATGGTATCTTAATATTCCCTACGTCACCTAGGGTATCACATATACGCTACTATTACTCTATTATTTTGATATCTAGAATTAATCCTGGTATCATGAAATGGCGGTTATAACACCATAATATTCAAATCCCAATATTCACTTCAATACTGTTACCTAAAGTTCAACTTACTAGATAGAATAAATATAAGTCCTATTATATCGGAGATATATCTCACTCCGAGTATTAGTAATATAACGCACATACTATTATATGTACATGCTGCTATACTCACTCATTTTATTATTTATATATATATAAAATTTATATTGAGATACAATCATAGGTAGGTATCACCATGCCGCTATATTTTGTTATAACATATTATAATCTAAACAATTTTCACACTGTCAACGGAATACATAATATTTACTATAATAATATGATAATAATCCCTGACCACATTACGGAATGCAATAATACCTATAGGCGTTATATAGTAAAAAATATACTAAT
>JABUQX010086547.1:0-39236 GCA_015478945.1 Trachelipus rathkii
AAGCAGAGAGAGATACTAGTAAGAATTACTGTGCAATGAGTTACAATAGAATAGTGAGTGGCGGTAAATGTTGAGTAGATTAAGGACTAATTATTTGAGTGAGAATAGTTTGCAATGATGGTTATGTTGTTACCGTATATAATGGTGTATATTACTATGTGTAGTGATATGATCTACTATAATTGTCGGATAATATAGAGATATAATCTAAATACAATATACTTCAGCTATATAATACAATACTTAGGTATGAGAGTGTTAGTGTAGAAAATTAATTAAAATTAGTAAGGAATGAAGTATTTAGAGAGTTGCTAGTGTGTGAAGAAAAGGGAACAATGATAAGAATAAATAAAAGTTACTGTGATAATAGGTTGGTACATGTGGAATGAGGAATCATAGTCGTTGGTATAACATAATATTTATATAATAGCGGTAAATGATATTGATGCTTGAAAATCTAATCACTCGGGCGTGAATAGGCCGCAATACAATAATACACTACGTGAGACTTAAGAATCACGTATATCAGGTAACATGTGACTCACTATGAGATACAAAATGTGAATTATGTACATAAGTGAGAGAAAAGGTGATACAGTATGTAATGATACTGGGGGTTAGAGTCGGAGGGTGATAATATGTGTAGCACCTGCTCATTTATAAGTAATTATAATCTCACCTACCTATTGGCGCTCGTGGTTCATAAAAGATTATTCTATGTAGTTATGGAATATAAGCATAATATCAATATATATTATATTATATAGTTGTATATATATATATTTAATATAATTTATATATATAATTATATATATATATAATAATATATTATGTATAACATTAAAGTTTTTGCATACATTTATTTATAAAAATCAAATTTCTTCCTTTTTTGAATGGTTTCTTTATATAAATCACTCCTGTATGAGAATGTTTACACTGTTTGAATTTTAATATGGCTTACACCACTTATCACAGGTAAAAGTAATATATATGTGACAATTAGTTTAGAGTAGAAATACCATTAAAATCTGAAATTATCCGAACCAATATACTACCGTTTTATAAAACCTCTATATAACACTCAATTTTAAAAAAAACATATACATAATTCAATAATATAAAATTAATTTTATAATTAAATAATTTATATAGTTAAAACGTGAGTATTATTGACTTATTAGTAACGCACACAGTATAACTTCCTACTAATAACACAAAATACAACTTGTTCGCCCGTGACTACAACAAATTGTAAGTAACCATCATACAGAATAACTTATACGAGTAATTCCAATTAGCGACTGGTCTCGACTGCGATCTGCAAGAATGAGTTCGAGATTTTTATTGAAATATAACAATTTATTCCTTTGTAGCTGTGATTAGTGTTTGTGTTATATCATAAATAATATTAAATATTTAATATAGTTATATAAATATTAATTTATAGCTTCATTTGGCTGATATTTATAATATATATATGTATAATTTAATATATATTAATTAATTTAAATGGAGATTATTATAAATAATATATACATGAGATTTAGTGATACTAGATGAGTCAGATACAAAACATAAGGTTTGAACTTAGAGTTAAGAAAAACGATATATGAGTGAATCTACAAGGCTAGCTAGTAAAAGAGTACAATTTATCAACTAGTAGTGAGAGATCGTTATCAAATAAAAATACAGTATTAAAATCGAGTATGATATAATATTGTAGTATAAGCACTGAATAATCTGCTCACACAGGACCGACTTACGAACAAGATATTAACTTCACTATATACTGAACCCTATACACATAACATCCATTAACAAATACATCCATATCATATACAGTACCATATCAAAGTAACATTATATTTCAAAAATTTTTATTTTTATATAATTCTATAATAATTATTTATGCAATATACTCAAAATATTAATATCGTAATATTTATATGTATATGTTTGTAAATAATATTTAAATATAATATATATAAATTAAATTTAATATAGTTTTTAATATGTAATTACTATAACTTATAATATTTAATATATATATTATAAATATATATATATATAGATATATTATAAGAGATATTACTTATATATATCATGCTAGACTATTTTTAATACTTTATTGGGAGTTCGTACAATAATATGCTATCTAACCCTAAAGAACCGCATCAGCCATGATGAGATTTCTAGCACTTGAGCGCTACGCGCGCAGTAAAATTCTCGCCTACCGTTCTGGAAAAGCCGCGCACTGGAATCCGACGATTGCAGCCGTGTGGTTAAAGAAGGAGAAGGCATGTGTGATGCAAGATGTAGAATACCATATGTGTAAGAAATGTTTGCATGTGTAGTGAAAAAAGTAGTTCGCATGTGTAGTGGAAGAAGTAGTTCGAATGTGTGGTGAAAAAAAGTAGATCGCATGTGAAGGTAAAGAAGGACGCATATGTGGTGAAAGTTTTTCGCATACGTGGTAAATGAAGTAGAGCGCATGTGTAGTGAAGGAAGTAGTTTGCATGTTGGGTGAAAGAAGTAGGACGCATGTTTGGTGAAAGAAGTAGTACGAACATATGGTGAATGTTAAGTATATGTCGTATAATGTAGTGAGATACAGTTTCTGTTATTTTCTCATCATATAGTTACATACTGCATGAGTATATATACATGCACCTTTAACCTTATCATCACCTGGAAAATATGAAGGTGGTGATTATATGATTATACTAAGATAGGTGATATTAATTAGGGCTGAGCCTAATGACAAAAGACACTTATTCTTCCCATCTTACCGAATACATCGATTAATTATTTATATTAATTGAACATTTAAGTCGGATTTTAATAATTTATAGTAAAAATATTCTCTTTTAGATTCATAAATAACGTAGCTTTCATTAAAATCAGATGATGATGTATAGAATATATTAATAAAGTTATCAGTGATCCAATAAAACTTTTTTCTCATACAATTAGGTAATATGTGAGGTGCTATTCAATTTATGGAGTTGAGCAATTATTTTGAAGTAATTACTATTTTTTATAAGCAAAAATATTAAAAATATATACCAAAAAATAATAAATTATTGTATCATCTAATCATATGCATATAAAATGAATTAAGAAATTAAATACATGAATATTTTTATCTATAAGAATTAGCACAAAACTTGTCTAAGGATCATGAAATATTATATAGCAGAGTCGTAAATAAAATGCAGAAATTTTATCGTTAAATACACTTTAATTATTTATCACAAAAATGGCAGACTACCATCATAACTTGTACCGTGCTACTATGAATACATTACTCTTGTTGTTATCTTTGTAACTATGGTGCATTGAACAATCTCCGAGAGTATTTGTTCTATAGTGTCATTCTTACTGTACTTGACAATAATGGTCACTGTGAACCTCAAGCCCTAATGTATGATAATATTATTATATATATATGAATATATGATATAATATATTATAATAAATAATAATTATATATATATGTAGTAATATATATTATCATAATAATAGTATATATATATATATATAGTATATCATAAGATAATATATTATTAAAAAGTTTCAATTTAGAACCTCTTAATAGTCAACACCTCGTTTTTTTGTTGAACAGAGATATTTATTTTTTCATCGTGACTCTCTGTCGGGTGAGTACATTGGTAGTACTATGCGTGACTGATGATTGGCGTCCGGTATTATTTATGATAGAGTTCTTTATACTATATAGACTATATATTAATTATATTCAGGTATATATATATATAGTATATATATAAATATAATACTAAGTAATATATATATAATATATTATAAACTATTGGGTGTGTGTGTGTTGTGTGTGTGTGTGTGTGTGTGTACCATTGTAACCGCCGTTGGAAAGAAGTCGGGAAGTTTACATGATACGAAATTGTCCCTGAAAGTTGAGCAACTCTTATTTTACGGTCCTATTCTTGTCGAGGAAAGTTTTGATATAATTTAGTGGTTTGCCTGTCAAAGGTCGCCTTCTATTAGCTGCAGTGATCATGAATTTTAGTAATTGAATAAATAATAATAAAATGAGGTTGCCGTGATAACTAATCTAATAATAAAATCAATGAATATTAATAGCTATGTAGAATAATACTATATATTGACTAGAGTTTAGCGGAGTGAAGTAATTTGTTGAATTAATCAGTAGATCTTAATAATCGTTAGATAATATATATAGATAATAATAATTCAATAAATTAATATTATAATAATTTATTATTAATTATATATATAATAATAGATATAAAAAAAATAGATATAGTATATCAATGGAATTATACCTGTCACAGAAGGAAATATCAGTATTTAGAAAGTTTATTATAATATTTTAAATAATAATAATTAATAGAAGTTACATAGGAATATATGACTCGTTTCCAACATGTTACAAAAATAATTAATAATGAATAATAATAAATAAATAATTTAATAAATAATAATAATAATAATAATAAATGCGGATCGCTGTTTACTGCTTTAATTTGTGGTAATAATATTAAACTAGCAGTTCTGCTTATTATCATTCATTATTAATTATTATTATTATTATTATTTATCTATATTATTATTTATTATTATTATTATATATATTATGGTATTATTTATTTATTATTAGTTATTTCATTGATTATTTATTATTATTATTATTATATTTATATAATAAAAGATATTATTGTGTTCTATATATTATTATTTCTTTTTAGTTATTAATTTATTCTATTTTATTTATATATTCATTTATTATATTATTATTTTTGTATTGTCTTAAAGTATAATTATTATATTATAGTATTATTACTGCATCATAGATTCATATAGTTATATTTACACGTCTTCACTGCACAAGCGTCAACTATCTACTACAACTACTACTATGCTACTTAGTTGAGAGTGACTCTGGATCTTCTACTGTCTACTGCTATTATCTACTGCTTATACTTAGCTTACTAAGTATCTACTACTACTATCTACCTACTACACACTTACTGACATCTACTGTGACTCTGACTTCTACCTCTTTTACTATATCTTATCTTCTATCTACTATCTGCGTACTTATACTGCGTGATCTGTTTTGGGTTTATTGTACTTAACTGACTATAACTAGCTTCCTACTATTTTACTACTACTACTACTACTACACACTACTACTACTTACTAATAATAATAATAATAATAATTAAGAATAACATTAAGAACTAAATTATATTAGTAAATAATAATAATAATCTCTTTTGATACTTCTCACTTACTGCTGAGAGATTATTCACGGGGGCAGATGAAAGAAAACCCTCATAGATTTGGCTTTTTTTTATATATTTATTTAAATTTTTTTGATTGTTTATTCAAAGCATTAATTTTAGTTATTATAAATAACTATACATATATATATATTATATAAGTATTATAGTAATATTCTATAATTATATAGTAATACAATAAATTAATATTATAATACTATATATATATATATATAGATATATATATAATAGTTTATATATATATATATATAAATATATATAACTATAGTATATATATCAATATATACATATAGTATATTTATAATATATAGTATATAATAAAATTGTAGTTAATAGTATATATTAATTTGTTATACGACTACGTCCTCAACACTTAACTGTAGTGATTGATTCACTTCAAAACAAGAATTTTATAATCTCGAGTGAATCTTCATCATCAAAGCTGGTCATCAGCAACAGACCTTTTCTGCTGTTGATTCTTTGACATTGTTCTGCCAAGAAGGCAGGTAGTTCCGACGTATATCATTGGTACTTGAAGGAAAGATGCAGAAATGTTGCCTACTTGTTGCATTCTACTTATGATTCACACCTTTTTCATATATATATATATATATCTATATTATATATATATATATTATATATATATATCTTATATATATATATAATATAATTATATAGTATAGTATATAAATTAATATATATATATTATATATAATAATATAATATTATAAATATATATATATATATTTAATAATATATATTATATATATAATATATATATAGTATATATATATATATATATAGTATAAATATGTAAAAAAAAATAAATAATATATTATATATATATATATACATATATAATATAAAATAATATAATCTGTATAGTATTTATATTTTGTATATACTATTAGTATTATATTGAAATATAATATTATATTATATATATATCAATATAATATATAATTGTATATATATTTTAATTGAGTATTCTGGACTAGAGTATATTTTAAAGGTTTACGCCTAGTCGTTACCTGTATCTAGACACCCTATTCTGTATACTATAATATATATTATATATTCATATTAATTAGTAATATATTAGTTAATATATTTATATTAGATAATATATATTAACTTATTATTATAGAATTAAATAAAATAAAAATAAAGTATGATAGAATTTATATAAATTGTTTCACTTACTTAAATAATCAGGTTAGCTGGTAGTGTAGCACATAATTCTAACTATGCTAATGTTGAATAATATCTCTGAACTATTCATCGTTGTACGCCCCTCGATCCATTTTAGATAATATCTGTTTCAAACCTGTATTGGCCCTACTGAAAGATCTCGGTTCTAAGAGTACTATACAAAAATCTAATCTTTTTATTTAAATTTTTTTCTGTGTGTTGTTGTGTATAGCTCTTCTAATACATTATTTAATTGTATATACATTATCCATAAAAATTGTTTATTTATTATTTCACATTAGATATCTATCATCTGTATTAGTTAGTCATCTACTTACTGAGTTAAATGAACAGATAATATATTCGCTTGTAATTATTTATTCCCCGTTAATTATTCCTTAATTAACGTATTACAAGCTGTCATAATTAATTATATTAACTTCTATCCCCTCTCTCACATTCATTTCTATCTCCAGCAATTTTAATTCATCTACTTGATCGTAATTTTTTTTATTTTATATAATAATATATATATATCGTAAGCCCAAGACATGTGATTCTTACACTAGTTATCCTACCTTACGTATTTCTAATACTTGTATGATTTATCGACAATCGCTTAAACGTTTACGTCCTCATGTACGTTAAATATATCTACTCCTTCATAACTGGAAACATACGTCCTTTTAACTTGAACCGTTATAGAATTGGACTTAGAATTGCACCCTATACCTCGAGAACATTCCTGTGACCAATGTGGGTTCTAACTGAGAGCGGCTTAACGAATCCGATCACAATAAGAAAGTTACGAGATGAGAGCATTACAAATAGTTCGTTGCATCACAGCATTAATATCTTTAATTGCACAACAATTTGAGGCTATTGCGTTTCAATGAAACACGATATTCGAGACCTTTGATCAATGTATGCTCTAATCTGTGAAATGTGGTTCTTATTATGTATCGATGCCATACCTGCGAGCGATGTAATCTATTATGAAAGAGCTGTTCTGGATAAAGATACTGGACCTTATACACCGAAGGTTCTGAGCCTGGACTGCAAGGTTTTTTACCACACCAAACTATTGATACAGAGAGGACATGACAAGCTCCCACTTCAACTAACAAGAGCCGACTAGTCTTTTTCGTGATCATATGAAATAATGCATCTTTAATATGGCAGGTATCGAATAGTATTCATCATATTGATCTGTGATATTTGTTGAGAGTTTTATGCCAATATCAGTATTATACTACCTCATTCGCAGAGAGAGCGGTATCGATAATTACTTTCATCCATATGTGGATTGCTCTATATGCCCAACGATTACTTATACTTTATTAACAGTGCTCTGGATTTGCTAATTTTAGACACATGAAAATATTAACAAATATAATTATTTAATATTAGATACTAATATAAATTTACAATAATAAATCCTCCAAATTCATATTTATAAATCGCTGTATATACTAGTATTTGTTATGAACTATGAGAATGGCGAAACTCCCCTCTTCTAGTTACTCAATAATAAGGTAGTAAGGAGGATATTTGCTTTATAACTCTTGTAACGTCGTTATACGTTGGTCGTTCATATATATTGAAATAACGAAAAGTTTTTAAGTTGAAAGAATGGTTTCACTTCTTTTTGAGTAGTGGAAAATGTAAATAGTAATCGAGTGTAGGGTCGCCGCCCTGAAGAGAGCGACAGAGTTGAAGATATTATATAAGCTATCGCCCCTTTTGTTGTGACTTGCTAGTTAGGTGTCTGATGCTGTGAAATTCTTAAATATCTGGTTTTACCCTAATATAAAATATTCTAGATAAACTTAGTAGAGAGAAGACTAGTATAAATTAGTGAGATTCTAATCACAGCTAATTGTATTTATTGGTGATACTGTAGGTCTTAACCCTATCACCTAAGGGTGAGGTTATATTATATAATAATGATTATGCCATATACCCTTATGACGAGCCTCAGGTTAAATTTCACGTATAACCCTGAATAATTATATCTACCTGTTAGGCTTTAAACAGTGATCGGGTGGAAATAATTTGAATGTTGAGCTATTATATTGTATTATTGAACGTTAAATAATTCTCACTAGTCAGGAGAATGAGATTACATTCTGTTCTCATCTGAGTACATCCTTTCTAAGTATTTTTCTTCAAGCGTACCCTTAAACCAAAATTATATATTGTCGAGGAGTAACTGGCAAAAACTCACAAAGAAATTAGAAATAATTAGATCTTTGAATCTTTAGAACTCAAAAACAAACGAAAGAGATCAGGTTTGAGAGGTAGCGGAGCTACAGAAAAACGAAGCGTAGATGGTTAGTGCAGTATTTATCTGTAGAGAAACCATGATAGAGTGATAGTCCGCGAGTTTACGAAGCACTTACTGTACCGAGTGGTCTTAACCGCTGGATTGTATCCCAACGTTACCCCTCCGAGAGGAGCGTGTTCCACTGCTTATCCATGTGAGAAAAATAAGAATGAATAAAATTACTGCACAATGGAGAAACTATAACTGATAATAAAGCAGATGGACTTGAAGAGATAAGTGACAATTGTTTTTGAAGAAGTAAGCAACAGGATCGGAATGATAACGTGAGGATATAGATAGTGAAGAGTAAGAAAGAATCGAGGAACAGGAAGTGTCACACAGTAATTCGTATTCAGGAGAGCTCGCGTAAACTGTGCTGGATACGCTGAGAGTGCAGCGCTTGCCGTATCCCATAGTTAGTAAATTTCCAGCTTACACACAATTTCTCTTTATCTGTTTTATCATCTAATTATCTACGATAAACATCTCACGTGGTACCGTTTAATCTAACTCAACTGTTTCTGTCAAACACAATAACTACCTAAGTCATTAGCCAATGTACTGTCCGTCAATTGCAATTGCATCTTTGCAAAAGATAAACTCGTGTTTTCTAAACTTTGTATCAAATCGATTATAAAACATTATTTGACTTAATCAAATCTTAAAGTTTATTACTCAAATTCAATGAAGAAATGCGTGAATTAACCTTAAAAATAACCTATCTAACATACTGAACGATACTTAAAACCCTCAAATTACAACCTCGACACTATATACATATTATTGTATTTAGAAAGTATATATGATAAGCGCATACATAGTGTAAATTTTTTTTTTTTTTTTAGTATGATTTTTGACATAGCATAATGACAGTTTAGATTAGTCATAGTTCGAAAATGAGAGCAAATGACATGTGTACAAGTTTAAAGCAAGATTTGAAAATGTACCTATGAATTTTTTATATTAATTTTTTATTCATATTGTAACTAATTGTATATTAAATCCTATATGTTTTCTTCTATCACTTTCATATCTATAATCATTCAAAGGTTGTTATCGAAAGACGTTACTTCTATTATATCATTTCTAAAATTTTGCAGCGATACCGGTTATTTTGTAAATATCACCTTATTGTTTTACTAATTTATATTTCGTATATTATCAAATAAATTTCGCATTCACCTATCGACCAGTCTTCAGGTGAGATAACATAACATTTTTTTTTTATATTTTTGAACACACGATGGGAATAAAACTGTTTATCAAACAATAATATACCTATTAGATTATTAAAATATTCACAAGTTATTATGAGTTCCCTTATTTTCATTACTTATTATTATATTTTTTTTATACTCATTAATCTATTTATTTTAATATTATGTATTCACACCCTAACATTCAACAAACTTGAACTTAACGCTGTTTCATATACATTTCATTAATAGCTACATATGTTAATATCTAAGACAAACACTTAACTGATTTCCATAAACAAAGCTATTTACTAACCTAACAGATCTACAACTTACTGGACCTAATGAATAATCCAACTAAACAAAGTATTTCTGCCCATTCAAAACACGTGTTCGTATCCCTACAAAATCTAAACAGAAAGCACATGTACCATTACTAGACTTCCTAGTGTTCTATATACAGGTAAATGTTATTTTCTTTCGAGTAGTCTGCATTGCAATTTGTTCTTCAATTCAAACTTATGTGGAATTGTAGCTTCAAAGAATAATGTGGACACTTCTTACCTATGATCTATTGGAAATTTAATATTTCATATTTCAAATAGTGCCTTATTTAATTGTTTTTTTCAAAGATTAAAGTTTGTAATAAAATTATGTTAATTCTGAATTTATTATAAAAGTTCTTAAAAACTTTTTTCTTGTATTTCTAAACATGTAAAGCTTGTGTTTATACGGCTACAAAAGCTTTAAATCAGTAATGCATAACGCAAACCAAACTATCCCTCACACCCTTCCCACATCCTTACGAGATCAGTTTAATTTGCTGACTTTGATGCACAAAAATCTGATATTAACTTATTTTGGTGTAATTCTGTAGCTGGTTTAGTGTATTTTCTTATCATTAAAGTTAATGTTCGCAAGTGAGGAAATGGCATTTCAACAATGTGGAAGTTTATTAAAGATTTCTGCTTCAGTAATAAATTTGTTTTACTACAGATCAAAAACGATATACATGTGTCTATATATAACATGCCCTCAAATACCAAAAAATAACATCTTTTCACAAACTTAACTCCTATAATTTTTACCTTTTTTTACAGTTGTCACCTCTACTTTTTTCACTATTAGGTGCAGAGCCGCTATTCCAGGATGGTGTTGCATTCTATAAAATTTCATCCCCACTAGCGCAAATTACGAAATGAGCACAGGACCAAGCCTTTAAGGTGAAGGGAATTAAATCCGTCAGGAAACTCTCACATAAGATGGAAGAGAGTTCCACATGAACAGAAGTTCCATGTACACCAAACACCTGCACCAAACTACTCTTCTTGCTACACAATATCCACACATACACTCTCTAACACTACACAGCACTCTCCCTTGCTACGAGGCTCGTAACGTGGTGGTACCGATGGTAATCTCCTGAACAACCTGCCGCTGCGGACTTATCACAAATAGAGATAAGCACACGCGCCTCAGCAAAGAAGCAGGGTCCAAGTGAACATGAATTTATAAGCTTTGCCTTTGACTCGACACTGTTCAAAAGCCGAGTGAGACCATAGCCCCCCAGATATGAAACAGTACTCCCATACAGAGGCGATGATACCCTGGTTATAGCTGGATAACATGAGAAAGGAAAATAGTCCTCGCAGTCTATACTTAGAACTCCCAGTTTCTTGAAGGCCCCTACACAACCTCGTTATCTCTCTCTCTCTCTCATACAGACATTTTTTGTTTATTTAACCCGCCAATGGATGTTTCAGTATTGGTAACAGAGAGATCGAAGAGACATCTCTGTCGAAATAGGAATTTTGTCCATGGAAGAGATAGGACAATAGTATACATGTTTTTAAGAGAGGAGACCTTGTGGAATTGGTTTTTAAAGAATTCTGAATTTCACAAGTTGAGACGACCCACTCGAAATTCTAGCTGGCGATCACGCACATACGATCGGAAAGATTTGAGAACAAGGAGATTCAGAATGTAAAAAGGGAGCAGAATTGACACATTTGTTTTTATAAGATATAATAACTCTTCAGCGTGTTGAAAAATATTGATTATGTAGTGATAAGTAGGAGCACCTTGAAGTAGAGATGGTATAAGGTTGAAGGTAAATTTATTAGAATATAATATATGTCAGAGTATGATATATCGTGAGTGTGTACCTGAGACATCATATTGAGCGTTGAGAATAGTATATGTTAAGAAAATGAAGAAGTCGTTCTCATCAACCACAGTGCTATTTAAGATCGACTTTTGATAATGTATTATACTAGATTTAATCCAAGTGATATATGTGAAAAGATAACCAATGTGTTAATCTATTTAGACAATTTGATTTTGCTATCATTATTAGATTCCTCGTCAAGATTAGGAAGAGCAAATAAATCGCTTATAAATATGGAAAAAATATTACTTTTCGCCAGTAAGAATGTCTCTTTTTAATCGCTGAGTATTATATGCTGAATAGTGTGGTCTGTATTCACTAGAAAATTATGAAATTTGATAGATATTGTATAGAATTCAATGATATTATGTTAGAGTATTTTGTATTGCATAAATTTTATAGAGCTTCAAAGAGAGGTTTAAAATTAAAGAATTTATTACGTAATTTATACAGTAATCGGCCGAAAATATTTTCAGAGTAAAATGATCATAGAGCGAACGTTACCTTTTTTCATATTCGGAAATCACCAGCTCTCGAACCGGACAGTGCGAGCGCCTGCTTCCAACCACGAATGGTCAGAGTTTAGCTAACTTATATTGATGTTCTAGATATGCTATATTGGAAAGTTGATCAAACGAGGTCCACGCCGGAGGTCAGAACGTAAGCTATATTCCCTCAAGAACTCGGGGAGGGAATGCCAAACCGGCAACCCTCCTTCCTAACGTATTGTTCATAAATCTCAGCATAGTCCCATTACCTCGATTCAAAGGTTAATCAGCAACGACTATAGGACCTAAGGTGAGAAGGAGGAATAGTTGAGGTAGGAGAATGCATAACTTCCAGGTGAGTTAGAGGATACATAGAGACTCCGTGAAAGATCAGGCTTTGTATTTGGAGAATACAACAAGAGCCATAGATTACGAATAAGAAGAGAGCGAAAGGCGCAGTTAAATACACAAGTTGGTGTATGATGATCTCTAATTTTTTTATGAGGCCAAAGAAAAGTCACACCAGAAGAAGATAATTCTGCAGATAAGTGCTAACGTACACAAACCAAGTTATGGACTAACGCATATACGTGTTATGATAAAAAAGGCTACCCACGCATGAGCTCATTCTCGAACTAAGAGAGTAAATCCTATGTAGCGCAGAAGACAGAAACGCTTATAGCGAGCTTACAGAAGATAATTCACCAAGTTTATTAAGTAAAACTGAATATAACCGAATACAATTGCGTCCCACACTCTAGACAGCATAGTTCAAAATCGACATACTATCCATTTCTACACCTGAATGCCAAAAAGCAGAAACAGCATAAGTCGCAACTCATTTCTTAGCATTCTTTATTAGAGAGAAAGCAATTTATCATCAGTATCTCGAGAAAATTAGTTAACAGACTCTTATATGCTCACCCGTCATAGCGATACAGCCTGCGCACCTTAGACAAGTCAAACATTTAGAGCCGAAAACGTCATTTCTAATATGTCTACAAGACACATGTTCATTATCAGAAATTATTAGTTAGCATGTAAGCCATACGAGCGATCAAGCAGCCGCGCGAGAAATAATCCGACTCTAACGTTAGAAGATAAATACACTAATCACAACAAAGAAAAAGATGACTTTGAGGCTGTGAAGTCAAATTTGCTTCATATAATAACTATAATTTCGAAAGGGAAAAGCTGAAGAATTTCAATAAATATGTAATAAGCCATAATGCATAATAGGCCATGTGTAAAGCATCATATTGGATAAAAGTACTAATGTGAAAAAGTTCCACTATTACTGTCGAGAGGTGTTCACAGATATATTAGATTGAGAGGCTAAGCCAGGTGAATCCAGTGTTGCAAAAACTCAGTTGTATAATCCTGCCTACCATTACATCAGTCGATGTTAATTACACTGAAAGCTATTTCTATTCTATGATCTTTAATTTAAGTCACACAATAATATGATTAACAGTAACACAACAGTTTAGATGATACTCTCATGGCTCAAAATTCAGGGTATTGCTATAAACCATGTATTCAGCTTGTACCCATCTAAAAATGATTCTTGTGTTTACAACTCATCTAACTAAGAACGCAATATATATGTCACCCATATACAAAATACTCACAACGAGCAACACCACACACCATACATACACACACAAAGCCAACAGGAAACAGATATTTACACGACTCACGACGAACATAAGATACTAAAAATAAACTTCACGATTCATTATTTTGACATAACATATACTATCACATCACAACAGGAACGAAACTTCACTAACACCTTTTTTCTACCGAAGAATCAGAATTGGGTCACGCGTCAAAAGGCGTGTTGAAATCTCCTTTGGTTCTACCTTCTGCGAATGGGAGTAGAGCAAGCATATGAGACCCTCATCTTCCGAAGGAGGTTAAAGTGACCACATCACAAGAAGGGCTGAAAGGTATTTGTTTATTATTTCACTCATAACTGTATATATTATACACATAGAGGGTGAGTTCATAATGTAGAAATATATTCGTTGAGTGATAGATTATTATATAAATATATAGATATAATAATAACTATACACACACATATTATATATATAAACCAGTTACTAATATCCAATATATATATGTATTCGTTTAAATGATTAGCACATTATTCAAGGAAACTGTAGGTTGAAATATTTTCCTGGCCAAACACATATATACTATACTTTCAACAAACATTCGTTTTCACTTTCAAACTGTGACTGCGCGTCTCGAATGCTCCAGGACTAATGGCGCGTTTCAGCTTCCTTTGCAAGGAGCAAGCAGTTGTTTATGCATTTCAACGTTGAATCATTGAATTGAAAGAAAGGAATGCAGGCCTTATAAGGTAAGGTATGAGAATATTACAGAAACAGCTAAGGGAGAAGGAATGTGTAATATGCTGATTTCAAGACGTTTTTAAACGTTCTTTAGAAAATCACGATAAAGGACCCCCTTTGCAAAAGAGTCTTTTATCTTAAAGACTAAATTCAATTAGCATATGTCACATGATCTTCAGATGAAGTAATAGCGTGAGAGTTAGGAAGAGGCATAGGAGGTCTAGGAAGGCCAACCGTTGAGTTGGGGTCGGAGAACGTGGCAAAGATCTAATCTGAATAGGGTTATCCAAAGGCGCATCTTCAGGGGCTAACTGTATTCGAACATTAGATGTTGGGACGGCCTGGAGTGGGATGTTCTCAGCCGGGTTCGACATCTCTGGTATGCATTTCCTACAAAGGTATACTCTCTTAGTCCAAACAAAGTAAGCGATGACAAGGACAGCGAGGAAGAAGATGGTTCCTGAAGTTCCTCCTCCAATATATGGGATGAATTTGATCTGAGGGAAATACGGGGTAAAAGGATGTAAGGACTTATTTAAACGGTCTAGTCTTTGGTTCCAATTAATTTCCTTCAAAGCTTGAAACTTAGGAAATAAGACAGAAGAAATATTAGGCAAAGCAACATGAGATACAAAGCTGAATAAAACATGATCAGAGTGAGAGATTAAAGAAGAAAGTGTTATATTCTTTTCCAAGTGGATAGGATTCTTAAACTGAAATTTAGCAGAAGTAAAAGCGCATCAGTGAGGAATAGTAAAGACATAGTCATAGACATGTTGGTAATTAGTTTCACATGCGATGAAGCCCTAGTTTTTTTCTTGTATAAATATATGAAATGTCCTAAGGTATAAGGCAATTAACAGGATTTTATAACAAAGTCATTATAAAATTTAGTATTGGGCTAACAAGCAAGACTCGATCACTGTAATTGGGGACAAACTGCTAGTTTGCCTAAGTGTCGACAAAGGTTGTGTGCCGATTCTTTAAGATAAGTGTATTTCCGTTGACCATAGTTCACAAAGAAATAGTTGTTTGGATCATTGTACATTAATCGAACAAGAGATTGATTTAAAGGAAGATGAGTGGGAAAAGGTATAAGTTTATGAGAAGTGAATTTCTCCACTGAAATAAAAGGAATTAAAGTGATTAGTTCATAAGGGCTAGCGGCAGATTGAAGAGTCCAAGCGTAAGTTAGAAAAGATGGGTATGTCTTTGTTTCTAGGGGTATCACCGTGTGCAGTTTTGTTTCTGTGTTCATCTCCAATACGAAAGGCAATAGGAATATTGGAGAAAAGAGTTGCGAGTTAGTGATTTTATTCTTCGCCAATTGAAGTGAGGTTATCACTAATTGGTGAATATTATGAATATTATTTACGGTTTGTTCGATTAAATTTAAAAATGCACGTATACTTCCCATTTGATTTATGATATTATGTGTAGCGTTTAAACTTGATTGAAACTCTATCAACTTTTATAGGCTATCTCTAAAATTCATCAAAGTACGGGTATTCGACTTTAATTGTTCTTTTAGCTCGGTAATTAGTAAATTTGAAGTAGAAGCGTAATTGCCTAAGATGTTAATTTTCTTTCGGAGTAGTTTTACCTGTTTATCTGTTGCCGTACCAAAAAGAATGTTGAGGACGTCTCCTCCGAACTCAAAAGCAGCTCGTTTCTTTTTTGATCGTGCTGAGATCCAAGGTAGTTCACTCACTTCACTTAATTTCTGGGCTAAGACTTTCACTCGAATGGTCATTAATTTAAATTCAAATTGATGAGCTTTTTGACTGGTTGAAACATTCAGAAACTTTGATTCGAAAGATGGTAAAAAAGAATCTTTGATGTTATTTACTAGCTTACTTGTCTTAATTATTGTTTCTTTAATGTCTGAGGGACATTCTAAGGAAATTATTAAGTCTAAGTATAATTCTATGAAACTTACTTCACCGGTGAGATATAAGACTAAGCCAGGCAGGATCTTTGTTTCTTCATTTTCTTTTAGTAGGATATTTTGACATGTCAATATGATGGTGAGTAGAAACAAAATCAATTTTCCGAACTTTATTTCTGAAATATTTAGCCATTTTGAAATACTTTATACTCTTTCTTATAATTTTGTAATAATTAAGGTCGCCTAATCATATTTGATTCATTTTGAAAATTAGAAGTTAATAGTTAATTTAATAAAACAGTTATTAATGAAGTAATTTTCTTTATAGACTTGTTAGTTAACTTATTTTTAATGCTATATACTATATACTTGTTAGTTACTTATTTTTCAATACTAAAAGTTAATGAATAGTTTCTAAATTACAAAGCTAGGTAAGTTTCTTAAAATTATTAGAGTTTTCTTGTTTTCTTATATTTTTTTTTCAATGGAAAAGTATTTTTCTTTTTATATTTTATATTTTTATTTTCTTTTTTTAAAAATTCATTCTCCCCCCCTGTTGGAGTAAGACGTATTCTTAAGACTTATAAAAAAATAAGCAGAAATATAACTAATGAATCTAATCCAGACTAAAACTAATCCAAGTTAAGTGTTAGTTCAAGCAAAATCAAAAAAAAATAATATAAAAATCTAAGAAAAAATATAAAAATCTAAGAACTAAAGCTCAATGTTACACGCTTCTTCCCTTAATTCCAGGGGTACGTTATCGTATCTTAATCCCCAGTAAGAAGAACATATCAGAAAGAAAACGTTTGGCAAAAGTTTTTCTTAAACGTAGAAGTTAGTCAACTTACAATTAATAAATACTTTGCGCAAAATTACTAATCCAAACTAGGTAGCTTAAATTAAAACCGTTTTTTTGCAAAAAAAAAAAAAATTCTTAATCCAGGCTAACTTTCATCAAAGAAAAACAAAAAAAAACTATACAAATGCAAAATGCAAAATGTGCGTAGACATCTTAAATCTAAAGAAAATCAATGTGAATTAATAGCCGGGAGGCAAATAATATCTTATTCCCTCTAACTATAGTATTCAAATACAGTTTAACAGGCGGAGGTTGGATTGTAGGAGTCTTCGCTATAGTCTCCGTTGTGTCTTTCGCCTCTGCTTGCTGTAGGGCTTGTTCTCTCATCCTTGTTTGACTTCTTGTAACCCTGGGGTAATTCGGGACCAGAAAACAATTGATGCGCCCACTGACGAAGATCCGCCTGTTACCTTTGCAACAGATTTCCCTAGAGTGACTGCACAACAATAGGAAGGGGTAGTTCCCGTAACTTTCAGGGACATTAAGAGACTTCTCTGGGGAAAGATGGTGGATCCACCAGAAACCCATATATCTCGCCTTCTTTGTGCAGGTGGCTCTTGAAGAATTTCTCTAGTAGGGGATTCTAATGAAATCTCTTGTGGAATGGGTGACAAAGATGGTCTAAACTCTCTCCTCTGAACTACGGGATTCGAGGTGGATCTTTGGAAGTCATTTCTAGGTGTGGAACAAACAAAATCGCCATCAGAACGTATTCTTCCTGCAACTTCATTGCTATACCTTTCAGGTTCCAAGAATTATTTCTAGACTGAACCGGTTGTGGTGGAGGAATTGGGAAGGAATTATTTCCAAACTGAACCGGTTGTGGTGGAGGAGTTGGGAAGGAATTATTTCCAAACTGAACCGTTTGTGGTGAAGGAGTTTGGAAGGAATTATTTCCAAACTGAGCTGGTTGTGGTGGAGGAATTGGGAAGGAATAATAGGAAGGTGGTCGTCGGGGAGGAGTGGAGTATTCCTCTTCTCCATCATCCTCTTCTGAATTGATTTCTGAATCACTTTTGGGTGCATTCTTTTCCACTCTTTCCCTCTCACCTTCATTGGAGCTTAACATTTCTTTAACAGCTTGAGGATTCCAAACCTCATCATTCATAAAATCGAATTGCGATTCTGTGATCTTTTCTGCCGCAATTACTTTTGCATTATCTACATGTACTGGGAATGTCTTACCTGAACTCAGACATACTATCATTAATTTGTTTGGTCCTCTTAAACATCTTACAATGTAAGGTCCTTCAAATTTTTGACATAACTTTGAGATATATCGTGGCTCCAACAGCTCTCTACACATAGTCCTCAGTTATGAGCAGCTGTTGTTGATGCATTAGATTAGAGTTTTGCTAGTCACTCGAGCTCTTCCCGCTATCCAGAAGTTTTTTAAAAATTAAGAAATAACACTGTACCGACAGACTTTTAAATAGCAAAAGAGAAAGATAATATATACAAAGGTTTTTTTTTTACAATTAAAGAGTGTCAAACTGTATTGGCGAATAGCAAAGACGATTGGGCAAAACTGAAATATTTATCCCAATCTTTGTGGTTGTCTTTTACGTAATGTCGTAGAAAAGACTCAATGTCGGAGTTTATCCTTTCAACTACTCCGTTCTGGGAAGCTTTATAAGGCAGAATATTCACCTTTTTTATTCTCCAAGCTTTACATAAATCCTTGAACACCTGGCTCGTGAATTCTAGGGCATTGTCCGAGACGAGGAGTTGGGGGGCAGAATGCCTACATATGACCCTCTCCTGTAATGCTCTGGCAAATTCTTTACTTGTCCTAGTCTTACAAGCCACTAACTCGACATAACGAGTCAATACGTCTCTAAATACTAAAATATATTGGGCTCCAGATTCTGTACACGTTGGAAGTTTCCCAATACTATCTACATGGACTCGTGAAAACGGGGTATAGGGCAAAGGCCATCAATTAATCTCTGCTGAAGGAGGTTTGGGGCCCTTTGCCTTAGCACAAGATACGCATTGCGTACAATATTCTTTCACCAACTTAGGGAGGTGGGGGAAAACGTACTTTTCTTCTACTCTCTTTTCCGTTCTTAGACGTCCACCATGACCACTGCCTAGCGAAGCGTGGCAATGATCTATCACACTGTAAATCATACTGTCGGGGACTTGGATGAGATAAGGTTTTGTCTGCGTAGCATAATACAAAACACCTTCAATGAATATATGGGGATAAGTTTTTGGGTTGGCTTTGGCCCATTGTACTAATTTACCCAACCTGGGACACTTTTCTTGTTCCTTTATAAATGTTTCCTTTGTTAAAACAAAATCTTTTCGGGGTAAATTACCTTTATTTTCACTGACCCCTTCTATAAAGAAAACGTTAGGTGCCGGATGTTGACTCAAATAGTCCGGCGGTACATTATTTTTACCCTTTTTATACACTATGGTGGGGGAAAAGCTATTCACAAATAAGTTCCATCTTGCTAATCTACCTGTCTGTTGCTTGTTTCGGAAGATGAAACACAAGGGTTGATTATCAGTAATAATGGTAACTTTATAGCCAAAAATTCTATTTTTAAACTTTTGAAGACAAAATACTACAGCCAAACATTCCTTTTCAATCGTATCGTAATTCTTCTCACTACCTCGGAGTACACGCGACACGAACGATAGGGGCTTCTCTTTTCCATCATCTGTAAGTTGGTACATGACGCCCCCGATGCCGTAATTGCAGGCATCAATATTTACAAAGAATTCTTTACTATAATCGGGGAATGTTAACTGTGGTTGTACCACTAACTTATCTTTTAGCGTGTCAAAAGCCTCCTGGTGCTTTTTCGTCCATATAAACGGGACATCTTTCTTAACCAGATCATATAAAGGCTGTGCAACTAACGCAAAATTCTCTATTAAGAAGCGAAAATAAGAGAAGAAACCGAGAACACTCTGTGTCTCTTTAACATTCGTAGGGGGGATGAAACTTTTCATGGTCTCGACTTTCGCAGAGTCTGGGGAGATTCCATCCCTTCCCATCTTAAATCCTAGATACAAGACTGATGATTGTAGAAAGCTACATTTAGACAATTTTACCCTCAGCTTATTTTCTCGAAAAGCGGTAAGAACTTTCCTCAAATTTTAAAAGTGTTCTTTTACATTTCTACCCATCACTAGGACGTCGTCAAGATACACCTGTGCAACGGGTCCTAGGAGGTGATTTAACGCCATTTGCATCACCCTAGCATAGACCGAGGGGGCGTTCTTATGCCCAAACATAAGTCGGGTGGGGCAAAAGAGGCCCTTTCGAGTCCTAAAAGCCATCAGCTTTTGTGTCTCTTCTTCGACAGCTAGTGAGTTATAAGCATCGATAAGGTCGACTGAGGAAAAGACTGTATTGCCTCCTAGCGAGGTAAATATCTCTTCTATGCTAGGTAGTGGGAACACGTCTTGAACACTGTAAGAATTTAAGTAAAGGTAGTCAATGCAAACCCTAGGTTTTGGGGAGTTCTTCTTTGCTACTACCAATAGTGGTGAGCTATGTGGGCTGTAACAAGCCTTGATATATCCCTTGTTCAATGCCGCATCTGTAAAATCATCTATGTCTTGCAGATACTTGTGCGGCAGGCGGTACTGCTTGCGAAAAATAACTTTCGGAGCATCGGGAAGTAGCTCAATTTGAAACTTCTGCAGGGGGCAGACGGGAACAGCATCCTCGTCTAATGCCAATACAACGTGAAACTCCATCAAAAGCTCGAGAAGATCTTCCAAATATTGTGGCTTCGCTGAAAATCTTGGCTTCGACATTTCAGTTTTATCCACTTGTCTGAGAGAGACCTTTGGAACATGTGGCTACATTGGCGGAGGTTCTCTGTCTGTGTCCTCCTGTCTCAGGGTCTAATTCAGCATGTTCGCTTATTATGGGATGACTTTTCCCTAAATACAATCCTTTCTTCAAATAAACTTGTTGATCACTCAAGTTTATATAATTGAGTACTATTGTATTATTACGCACGGGACTTACCGTGTTAGCTATATACAAGGGGCCTTTGGTAAGAGCTGGATGTCATATCACATTCTCTCCAATTCGAAACTATCCTGAGTTTCGGGCCTAACTTTCAAATGACCAGACGACTGTGCTGGCAAGAAAGTATTTTCAATAATTCTTAAGTCAATCTGGATTTCTTCATCAAGCATTAAATAACCATCTTTGGTATGGTTAGTTGTCGCTGAAAACTCTAACTTTCCATTTTAACTCAAA
The DNA here is from genome assembly GCA_015478945.1 of Trachelipus rathkii. NCBI lineage: Eukaryota > Metazoa > Arthropoda > Malacostraca > Isopoda > Trachelipodidae > Trachelipus > Trachelipus rathkii. Next base: position 22,019 of record JABUQX010086547.1, read on the forward strand.
TTTTCCTTTATTTTAGAAGAAGTGGGCTTATACTTTGGCCTAGCTCCTTGATTCTCAGCGCTGTGATAAGTAGAAGGTTGAGTATCTTTCGTCTCCAACCTTGTTCTCCTCATCACCTTGTCTGATTTTACTTGAGAAGTTTCGTTCAACGTGAAACTAACTCTCTTTCTTCTATGCAACTGTTGCCTATCTGAGGGGTTTGTGGACAGAGTGGGGTCTCTTATCTGTCGGAGACAACCATCTGTATATTCCCTAATTAAGTACAATCCGTGCTTGGCAAAAACAGGGATGTCCACCATCTTACCTTCTTTGATCGACATTTTGGAAGAAAATAAATCTAGAGTTATGGGTAAATTAGCGAGAATATTATTACCTAACAGTACATCCCAACTAGGGTCACCTTTTACTTCGCTCACTTGAAACGTAGTGAGGTAATAATACCTTTTGTGCATTCTAAGATACAATTGGACTTCCCCTCTTAACTTAGTCGGGTTATTGTCCACTCCTTGTACAATGAGATCTGTTGGCCTAAGGGGTACTTTAAAATTTCCCTCTTTTTCCAACTCTCTTAACCTCTTCTGAGTAATAAGCGAAATAGAAGACCCGCTATCTAAGAGCACGCAAGCCTTGACTTCCCTTTCTCCGCTAGTGGGCGCAAGGTAAACATTAGTGTAAAAGTGATGGCCTAATTTGAAAGGTCGATCGACACTCTCTTGAAAAATGTACTGGCTACGTTTTTATCTATTTCTCGGCTAAATACCTGTCCATTATCTTTTCCTCTTATATTCCTCCTGTTTTTGCCTCTTTCCGAAAATTTCTGTTATCAGTATTTTCGTCTGAGTGTAAGGGCTCTTTCTCAAGGGTCATGTCTTCATCTTCTTCTTCTTCACTGAACTCAGAGTCTCTTAACTGGCTCTCAGCTACATAAACCCTTGTGTTTTTCTTTCCCTTCCCCACTGGGGGCCTAGACTCTTCCCTTTTCTTGGAGAGGGTCCTGGGACCTTTCTTTTCTACGCTCGGGCGTTCGAGTTTCTTCGCCTTCACACCCTTCTCCAAGTCTTCTGCACTATTAAAACGAATGACCATTTGATCAACTTCTGTCGAAGGCCACCATGGAGGGGCTTCTTTGCAGTTAGCTGTTGACCCCCTCTTCTGGTACTTTCTACATTGACGACAAAAAGGTAACTCCCATCTACAAGTTCGCGAGTGGTGACCGACGGCCTCAGAAACAGAAATCATACTCTTTTAATTCTTGCTCGGTCATTCTTTTAAGAAAACCCCTGTCCTTTCGGAAAACATACACTGGCTTCACCTTCTCTCTTTTCTTTCGAAAGGGGTTGTCTGACTTCACCTCCTCCCTTTTCCTAACTTCATACTTCGGTTTGGGGAAGGATCCTTTTATTTTCCTATAAGAATTGTTGTATTCTGTCTTTTGCCTACCCTCGGGCTCCTCCTTGGCCAAAAACACCTTAGTGGCACGATACTCCATTTGTTTTTTCTGGCCAGTTTTCAATAAAGCTCCTTTGGAAATTTGTGCAAACTTTTCCAACAATTCTACTAAATTTGAATTTGCATCAAACACACGGAGTATTTTCTCTTTCAACCTTTCTCCATCCCTCCTCTCGGAAATATTCTGTAGTATCTTGGTAGTAACCATGATTTTTATCTGCTTAGATGTGTACAACGCTTCTTCGTCAATATCGACAATTTTCTCTGATATTCCCAAAGCTTTTTCTTTAACTCCAACATAAAGTCTGTAAAAGTCGAATCTTTTTCTCGTTTGTACTCCATAAACGTTTCCAAACGATCAAAGACGGTGCACTGATCGTCAGGTTGGAGAAAAATTCTTAATTGTAATAAGAAGTCCTCCAGTTTTGTACATCTAGAAAAACTCGAATCCTTCAAGAGGTAGCTGCGTGCCTCACTTTCTAAACTAGAAGATATCATAGATTTAGCAAAAGAAATCTTTTGGCTTTCATTTAAGTGACCTAAAATACATAACTTCTCATGAAGGGTTGATAAAAAATCATCATAGCTAATACCTTGCTAGACCTTGGTCTTTAAATTCTTACCAAATAATTTTAATTCTTCAGGCACTTGTGGAAAGGCCGTTGAAAATAGGTTGGATGGATAGAGAGGAACTCCATTCGGTTGAGGCATATAATTGTATCCAGGCCATGCTCCATGGGGTGGATAAAGGTGGTGAGGAGTAGGTATGATTCCCTGTGGAACACCACCGTAATAGGGGTTATTAAGGGTAGGTATAGTTCCTTGTGGAATACTACCATAATAAGGACTGTAGGGAATGGGCGTGGTTCCCTGTGGAACATTACCATAATAAAAGCTGCCTTGCCCTGGCAGGGCATTTGTAGGGGCATTATTTCCTTCTGTCCCTCCCTGAGGGGCATTCGATTGCTGTGGGGGGGCCACGTTGGGCCCAGCAGGGGGGAGAGTTTGTCCCCATACCTCATTAGGATTTGTTGGGGGGTTCTCCAACCCTGGTTGGGTAGTGGGGGCGTTAACTAAGCTTCCCCACTTTCCTTCATTTAACTTTATTGTGTAATATTTCTCACCCCCCCAATTTACATGAGGTTTTGGTTTAACAGGAGTTTGTGTTGCAGTCGGCTTTAATTGTAAGTTTAAAGTATTGTCCAAGGTAACTGTCTTTTGGAAAAATTTGGGGACGCTGTCCCTCCTGGGAGGTTCTCCCTCTCTAGCTCCTTCGGGGTTTGGCTGCATTAAAAAAGTGTTGTAAGGACTACGGCCGACTCTATCTGGATCAAAAGGACTTAGTGCTGGAGGACCCTCTTGTGGGGGTAACTGTTCCCCTTGGGTGTTAGGCCTTATATCTTGGCCTCTCTCTGACTCATCTTGCCTTTCTCCATCTTTTTCGGCTCTATCTCCTTCATTATTCAACTCGAGATCTACATTATCTCCTCTTTCATTTTCGCCTAAGTCTCCCTGAGCTTTGTTTTGGCTATCCGCCATTTTCTTTTAATTTAAATTAATCGTAAAAATTATTCAAGAAATAAAAGCACAGTCACTTGAAAATTATGCAAGAAATAAAAACACAATCTCTTGAAAATTATACAAGATATAAAAACAATTGCAAAATTATGCAAGATATATAAAAAACAATCGCTAGCCGACGATTAAACCTCGATACTACCTTTTAACTCGAACTTAAATATTAAACACCTCACTAATCGTATTCGCAGAACGATTAAAATAAAAAAAATTAGTAAAAAAAAAAAAACTGTTAAAAGTTTGTGTCGCCTATATATATATATATATATATATATATATATATAGTATATAGTATATATATATATATATATATATATATATATATATATATATATATATATATAATATATATATATATATATATATATATATATATATATATATATATATATATATATATATATATATATATATATATATATATATATATATATATATATATATATATATATATATATATATATATATATTTATCTATCTATTCCGAAAATATATATATATCCTATGGTGATCATGACTCCTGGTATATATATATATATATATATATATATAGTATATATATATATATATATATATATATATATATATATATATATATATATATATGTATATGTATATATATATAGAAATTTTTATAAAATGATATATACTTACACACTCAACGGTCAGGAGACGAATTTTAATCGTAATTCCGTCCCTATTTTACGTAAAATTCTTTTTTAGAATGTTAAAGGATAAATATTCCATTTGGCAAAATGAGCAAGTTTTGAACAAAATTTGCGGAAGAAAAAAAGATTCTTTTGAACAGTGTTCTCTTTCTTTTCAAACCCAACTGTTCGTTCGCATTCTTAACATATGGATATGTGTGTGCGGGTGTGTGCCTCGACATGTGCGAGTGTGTGATTTGATGCCTGTGCGAGTGTGTGCCTCGATGCGTGTGCGAGGTGTGCTTCCCGTTTGACTCCCTCCCTCTCGTGAGTGACCCTCACTGTTGCGGGAGTCTCGCTCTCGAGACTTTTTGCGTTTATTCCTTCATTCTCCGTTAAAACCCCGTGTACAAAAAAAAAGCATGTAATATATATATATATATATATATATATATATATATATATTATATTCATAATATATATATATATATATATATATATATATATATATAGTATTATATATAATAAAATCCCAAAGATTTAAAGAGAAGGTGGAAAGCAAGAAGAGATTGAGAGTAAGAAAGAAAGTTTTAGTATTCTTCTTCTTTCTTTTCACTTGTTTCGTAAAAGAGGAAAAAATAAATGGTATTTGTTACTCACTGCACATTTTATGACTACGATCGCTATTCACAGAACGCACTGACCTTATTATATACACTCATTAATCGGATTAACGCCGAGCGCGATAGGTACATAACCCAATATGATTTAAAAACGAAAACACAAAGAAACATACACCATAATATCTTAAAAATAACCGAAAAGCGAAAAAATGCATATCATATTTCTTCACCAGAAAGAAAGATTTCCTTACAAGCTAAAAAATATTTTTTAAATACACTGAATGCATTCGTTAGCAATTGTGAAACCTCTCTTAATAATAGAAATAATAATAATAATAATAATAATAATAATAATAATAATAATAATAATAATAATAATAATAATAATTAATATAGGCCTTTTCATACATAATAATAATAATAATAATAATAATAATAATAATAATAATAATAATAATAATAATAATAATAATAATTGCTATAGGCCTTTTTTGTTTCATTGCGTTCTAGAACGGCTTTTTTCTCGGTTAACCGGCTTCATTTGTATAATGAAGAAAAACATTATAGTTGATTATATTAATTTAAATTGTGAAATCTATTCAAATATTTTATCATATTGAACTTTGCAAATTCTTGCGAAATGATTTCTTACTTGGCTGTTCCCTGCCTAGGGAGCAATATTCCTGAGTCTAGATGAAGGTTTCTTTTGTTGGTTTCTTCTGGCTAGTTGGCTTTGCATCTGCTGCGGATTTCGAAGACTCTTCTATTCGTTGATCCTTGCAATTTGGTCGGCAAGTTGTGGTACTATTTCCTTCTTAACAACTGTTCCACTCCTTCTACAGTTGTTTCCTTTTCAGACGTCTGTGCATCTTGGACCCTGTTTGTTATTCCATTGTTTATATTCTCTTTCGCGCTATCTCACAACTTCGTCTACAAAATCTCTCTTGTATATTTTTATATGGGCTATCCTTTTCTCGACTCACCTCGTGCAGCTATTAATGTCAACCTGCCTAATTTTATTGCTAGTACCCTTTATCTCCTTTTTCTGTCTTCTCGCTTGGTTTCGTCGGCAAATGAATTCTTTTTCCTAGCTATTCTTTATCATCACTGTTCCTATGAAGGCCTTCTCTCTCCGTCCTTGTCTCCCTATTGAGAGTCTTCTTGAATGTGTCCACAGATCGACCGTCTTCCCTGCTTCGACTAGTCCTATTACTGGTATAATACTGTTAGGATATTACACTCCTGCCTTGATCTATCATATCTCATTCAATCCCTTTTAAAGTTTAAGTTCATAAGGTTTTACGATAATATGAAATTCATGTGCACATAAAGGATTCGTCATATTTTATTAACCGTCCCTTATCATATCGGGTACATTTCCTTTTTCTGTTTTCCTTCCCCTTGTGCCTGTTTTGGGGCCGGTGATCTTGTACGTCCGCTTATCATCATCAGTTCTATATTCGGAACACTGCATAATTAGTGATCATGGTTGGTTTCTTATTTATTTGCTTATCTATTATTTATTTATTTATGCTTTATGTCTATTTTTTATGTCATCTATTCTTGACTTTTATGTCGATTTGCATTGATTTATGTATTATGTATTGGTTATATTGATGCCTATTATTATATGTGCTGTCATTTATGCACTGAAGCAAAGTTACACTCTCGCTTTTGCCATGAGGCCTCGGCTAGAATCGCAATGCGTTGAGTGAGAAATGCGCCTTTGATATGCTCCGATCCTTCGTGGCTTGGATTGCGGGCTGCTAGTTTTGCTGGTTACTCTTTCGGACGTTGTCATTATTGTTGCATCGCGACTTTCTCATAGCCATGGCCCTTTTGTTGTGGTACTGGCATATTTTATCTTGATGTAAATGTTTGATTGTTGAGTCTTATCAACGGCTTGCCTGGGTGATTATTTCCCCTTGCGAGATACTCTGTACGAGTTCAATTTCTTCTTTTTAAAAAGCGAATATGCAGTTGATTCCCTTATAAATTAGTTATGTCTCACTCAGACTCATGAGATCGTTGGAGAATGTTTGACATAACACTTATTATCTATTTTTCTTCTAGTTTCCGTCGGTTACAATTCATGCTTTTAAGTAGGTACTTTTTGAATCCTCCGATCACCTTTCTCAAATGTCTCACATTATTTAGTTGAGTAGTGAGTTAGCCTCGTGCGACTCACTTCAAGTGCGTAGTCTTTTCCGACCTCCAGAGTTCCACAGCATAATCATGTCGCTCATAGCCTCAATTACTACCAGATTTCCACCTTCAATAATTTTCCATATTGCTCTAATTTTCATTATTGTTACAGATATAATTTTCATTTATTTTCAAAGTTACCGGCGTTATCCATGGTTGGAAAGTGGTTTAAAGTTAAAAAAATTGTCATTACTACATTTAATTTATAATTATAGAGTACCAGCTTTGCCTAACATTAATTACAGAAATTGTATTTTATAATTAAATTTCTTTTCCATATCCCATTACTGACATCATATTTTTTTAAAATTTCTATTAACTTATGGCAGTTACTGTTTATATATCTATCGTCCTATCGTAATTGTAAATATACATGCATATATTTTATTATAATTATTTCATATATCGTATTTATTATATATTACCATTATCTTTATTATATAATTACTTTTTAATACCAATTGAAGTTTCTTCTTCCAGAATTTTACACTATTTCATATTTTATATTCATATTTGGACATTGTATGTGTTGTGTCATTGGTGTAAAGCCTTTGATTTTTTTAGGAATTCCTTGACTATTCCTTTGGTGTTGTATGGATTTCTCTCTCGCCTCATGGATGAGACAGGTTCGTGGCCTGACTTAAGGCGCTTTCCTGCTGGGGACAGACTCAGGATAGTCGCCCTCCGCGCAGTTTGGAGTTTGAAGGACTTTGGGCTGATTAGTTGATTTACATTTTTGCACAGTACCCGACCGCTTCATGCATTTTTGAAAGCACGTGTGAGTAATTTTTTTTGTGAAAGAAGCATAAACCTTAACCCTCAGTGCTCGCTTCTATCGCGACTTTTGCCAGATCTCGAGTGGTTGGGAATCTTCTTTCTTCTTGAATTTTTGATCAGCGTTCACGGCGGTAGGGTTTTTCGAAGTTTGGCATAGCGTTTTCACCAGGTCTGTAATGCTCCTAATGAGAGTCGGAGCATTTCTTGGGTGCTCTTTTCTTGTGCGGCTATCAAGCGGACGAACTCGCTCTCGTGAGTGGAAGACTCTCTGGATTCAGATTGAAATGAGTCGTCTCCTTCCCCTATTCTCTCGTTTACTATTCTCTCGTTTGGGAGAATTTCTTCAGACTTAAAGATTTTGGACAGAGTTATAAGTCATGCTTGTTCCCTTGTTTCAAATAATGGGTGTTTTCCTGTTAGAGTTGGGAAAATTTTAACGTTATTAATTTTTTTTTCTCGGGATTCGGGATTGATATTTCTTCTTTTGCCTTATTTATGGGAAAATCTTATGCCTATAGCGACAGTATTGTTCTTATTTCACTTTTCTTTTACGGGGAAATTTTGAATTTTTTTTTTTTTTTTTTTTTTTTTTTTTTTTTTTTTTTTTTTTTTATAGCGGCTTTATCGTCTTTCACGCTATACTTTTTTGGGAAATTTGAATTGTGTTCTTCTCCTTTTCACTCTCACTTTGAGATGGCATTTTTTTCACTCTTCACTGTAAGATTCGCTAGATTTTTAACTATTTTTTATATCTGTTTTTACATCACATTTGTATTTTAGACGGTTGTTTGTTCGAGTCACTCTAAAGGGTCAACATTTTTTGTACTAAACATAACTAGCTAAGTACATAGGAACATAACGAAAGATTATCAACGTTTTATGTTATTTCTTAGAAATTAAATTACTTAAAATTTACATGTGTTAACATGTGATATGATTGTCAATAAATTATTAATGCTTCACCTCGATTATAGATTCAATATAAAAATAATTATTCAAATCAAACGAACATTGGTCTAATAATAAGAAAACAGGCTTTGGATGCCAACAACTCTTACAATTTTCTTTTCTCCTCGTTCGTGAAAGCTCAGACACTCTGTTTTATATGTTTAAGTTAATTAAATTTTATTATTCACAAAATCATGCAATAGTTCAGATGAGATTATTCATTAAAAGAAAATGAGAAATATTTCTATATTGGACTGAGTCGGTTTTATAACATCGAAATACTCTCACAGGCAACTATCTTCCTTTAACACAGGATTGTAATTGATTAGTTATGTATAATAATGAAGTACAAACCAACCAAAAAAATATAATATCAGTCATCATCTATTAATTCTGGATAATCGACTCTTTATGAAGCTATCCTCATCTAAAAACACACCTCTTTTTTCCATAGCTTCGAGGCAAGACTAGCCTTCACAGTTAGAAAGCTTATCAAAGCCAGATGTTAGGTTGTTCTCATGATTACAACTTCGTTGAGTTCCTCAGTGTACAGGAAGGATCGGAATTTTAGTCTTTGCATAATATTATATATATATACTATATATATATATATATTATATAACTATATTATAATATATATAATAATCTATATATATAAATATATATTATATAATATATAATTTAAATTATACATAATATGAATACAATATAGGCTAAATATACTGGAAAGTCTTTTTACTCGCCACGGCACCAAATTTGCGATGTGGTAACCGATTTACATTAATATATTAATAGTAAATATATATATACTATATTATAATATATATATTATATATTATATATAATCATAATATATATATATATATATATATATATATATATATTATATATATTCTTTATTCTTCCTTCTCTTCCCACAAGATGTGAGGTAGGGATGCGTAACATGCACCTAAAATAGGATAGTAAGTACAAGAGCTTGACGTTAGTGGAGCTCGTCGTAGTCAGAAACATCCACCCTAGGACTTCCAACAAGACTGCGACGCTTTCTTCACTGTGGGGTATCTAGTCATTTGGGGTTTCATTTCCTGGGCCGGGCCCACAACCATACCCCCTCATAAAACCCCGCCAATTCACATTCCATTATGCACCTTTTTTCTCGCATTCCTTTCCTTCAGACTTTCCTTTACTGACTCAATTCCCTTTTTCTTCGGTCTCCCAACTGGTTGATTACCAACACACTTACTACTATACAAGTAGTGATTCTCCGGTTTGAGCGTGACACCTTTTCGATAGGCAAGGAATAGATAATGTTCTGAAACTTGGAATATACATCTATTGAGGATAAGCTCGAAACAGGCGAATTCAAGTTCTTAGGATGCATATTGGGGGTACTCCCTCCCGAGAGCGTACTCAAGATATGTTTCGCCCTTGTTGGCGCGATTCGAGCGGGTGAGATTAGGCTAAGACGAGGTTGGGCTTGAGTGTAATGACGTAATCTCGTCGTAGACGAGAGTTACGTGTCCCTGCGTCCCCATACAAAAAGGAACCAACCCACATAAAATTAAAATTGATCGTAGAAAGCTAAAATTTGGATACGAAGAACTCTGAGTCGAAAAACGATCCCTGTAAAGGATCGTTTTTTTTACGCGCACTCTGAACTTTCCTGCTCCGGTCACCTATGGCTCCGATATATATCTAAAGAGGTTAGAGTTATGGTATGGTTAAAATTGGAGGAGGGTTGATGGTGACGTAATTCGTTGTAACGAGATATCGTCCTTGCGTCCCCCCGCTAAGGGGAAAGACGACTTCCCCCCCCTAAAATTAAATGATCGGTAGAAGACTGAAACTTGGAGACAGGGTAGAGGAGTCGGAGTCTGAGACGGAGTTGGATCGGATTTGGGATCCATGAAGTTCCAGGACCCCCGGAGGGGTCCCTCCTGAAAAAGCAAATGCATGGAATGCAAAACAAGGAAGAAGAAGAAAAGGAAAGGAAGGAAGAAGAAGAGGAAGGAGGAGTCTGAGTAGGATTCCAGAGTCGGTACCCGCCCAGACACGGTGCTGGAGGCAGTCGCGGTGCTCGAGTTTAATAATATCTCGTATAACACAATGTTGGTGATCCTTATATAAGTTTATAGAGCTGTAGATTCGAGAAAAATATGGTTTCAGAAAACCGTCAGAAAAATAAATAAATAATAATAATAAATAAAATTTCTTATTCTTTTTAATGCTTATAATTAATAAATATTACGTTTTTTACATACCTAAAGTCAGTAAAGTCAGTAAATCAAACTGCACTCCTCACCCCTTCCGTGACTCTCTTTTCATTTCTTTTAGTCATATTTCTTTTAGTAAAATTGTCGATTTTACTCCCTAAATCCAGTAAGGATGCAAACAAATACGTTTTAAATAATCCTTTCCATCCGTGATGCTACTTGATCTAACTGACCTATCATTTGATCTATTGATTCAAGTCACATTTCGAGTATCATCTTTGGATAAACATAACATAAAACACAAATCTAAAACAAACGAATATAATGCTAAACGTAACAAGTTTTCCACATCAATAGCTTACTTAGCATCATCTGACTATGAAACTAATGCACAAGACAAACTTGAACACACCTTAAACATGATATAACTGTTAACGTTAACAAAGTTCCACACTTAACAACAGTAACGTAACTAACATAGCATACAAAGACGTACCTTATTCACACCTTGTCAAGCATTGATTCTAGCATACAATGTTAATCTTATATTAACATGGCAATATTTTAACAAAAATTTATCAAACATTGGTTACTTATCATACTGATCAGCCGGAATATATCTAACAGTAATAAAGTTTACAGACATCAATAAGCTAACATAGCGTAAACATGAACTTACGAAAATAATGTACAACAACAAAAACAAAACTTACCCACGAATAAACTGTTAACATTAACAAGTTCCCTAACACTTAATACCAGTAACAGTATACTAACTTTACATACTAAAACGCAATCTATTCATACTTTGTTCCAAGCATATCTCTCTTCTTAACGTAATCTTACAATTGACACAGTAACATTTAATCAAAAAATTATATAACCGTGTCCGATTATCATACAGCACCAACGAATATAATGCAAACGTAACAAAGTTTTTTACATTATCAATAGTAATATTTAACAAAAATTTATCATAACCTTTACATAAATATCATAATCCCCAATAAATATTGCAAAACATAACATAGTTTTTATCAAACATAACATAAAAAACAAAGTTTTTTTAATCAAAACATAAATAAAAATAAGTTCTTTGAATAAAATATCATGCTAAAGTGTAATAGTTTTCTGAATTCAAAGCAGTAAATCAGTAAATCAACACCCCCTCCCCACCCTCCCTACCCACCCGTCAACGACCTTTTGATCTATCGATCTATTAATTCAGGTAACACATCGAGTACCATTTCGGACGAATACATAGTAAAAAATAAAGTTCTTTATACACTAACAATGAATATGTGCTAACGTAACATTGTTTTTCACATCAATAAAGCCTAACATAGCATTAACAGAACTAAGAATATTAATGTACAACGACGAATCTATAAACACACCATACGTACGAATCAACTACTAACATTAAACAAAGTCCCTACTAACAACAAAAGGTACCTAGCACAGCGTTACAAAACCGTAACCTATTCACAACACCTTTTTCAAGCATATCTCTAACATATCAGTTAATTTTACATCTTTTTCAAGCATTGATTTACGTCGCATTTGAGTACTCATTTCCGGAATAAATATAGCTCAAAAAATAGTTCTTATATACTAAAAAAAAACAAAACCCCGCACAGCCAATATATGCTAACATAACAATGTTTTTCACATAATAAAGCTAAATATGGCATCATAGCAACTAGAAAGATAATTACAGAGACAAACACCTAACACAACTTACTCGTTAATAAACTGTAAACATTAAACGAGTTCCACACTTAATAACCAGTAAAGTAACTAATTTAGCATAAACGTAACCTATTCACCCTTTTTTTCAAGCATATCTCTAACATATCAATTGGTTAATTGTTTACATTAAACACTATTGATTTAACGTCTCAATTTCGAGTATATTTCGACAAAATATAAACGCAAAAATGAGTTTTTATACTACTAACCAGCGAATATATGCTAACATGACAATGTTTTCACATTAAATAAAGCTAACTAAGCATCATATGAACTAGAAAATAAGTACAACGAACAAACGCTTAACACAACTTACGCGCTTATAAACTGTTAACATTAACAGTTTCCCCACTAATACAGTAAAGTTAACAACTTTACATTTAAGTAACTATTCATACCTTTTCCAAGCATATCTCTAACTTATTAACGTTAATCTTACATTGATAACAGTACATTTATCAAATGTATCATAACCTGTGTCGATATATAACAGCCGAACGAATTATTATGCAAACGTAACAAAGTTTTTTCACGTTATCAATAGTAATTTATCAAAAATTTATCATAAACCTTTTCTAATTATCATAATCCCCAATAAATAATTGCAAACATAACAAAGTTTATTCCAAACATATAAAAATCAAAGTTTTATCCAAAATAACATAAAAATAAGTTCTTTGGAAAAAATATCATAGTAAGTGTAATAGTTTACCGATTTAAAGCAGTAAATCAGTAAATAAACACCCTTCCCCTCCCCAATCCTCTATACCCACCCGTGTCCGCGACCGTTTAATCTATCGAATCTAAATGATTCGGTCACATATGAGTACATTTTTCGGATAAACATTAGTACAAAATAAGTTTCTTTATATACTAACCAAACTGAATATATGCTAACTAACAATTATTTTCACATTAATAAAGCTAAATAGCATTACTGAACTAAGATATAATTGTATAATGACGAAAACTAACACACTTTAAGGTGCACGAATAAACTACTTACATTTACAAAGTTCCTAACTTAAATAGTAAAGTACGCTAGCACAGCGTACAAAATCGTAATCTATCAATACTTTTTGAAGCTATCTAACATATCATACTGTTAATTTTACATTAACACCTTAATGATTAACGTCGCATTTCGAGTATCATTATCGGATAAACATACACAAAAATGAGTTGTTTATCTACTACGCAGACGAATATATGCTAACATAAACAATGTTTTCACATTAATAAAGCTAACATAGCATCATATGAACCTGAAAAATAGATGTAACAAGCGCAACCTAACATCAACCTTACGCGGCTAATAACTGTTAAGATTCACAAAGTTCCACACTAACACATAAAGGTAACAAACTTTAACATACAAAACGTGAACCTATTATACTGTTGGCCACCCCTGCTCTAACATATTAACGTTAATTTTAGATAAGAAACACAGTAATATTTAACAAAAATTTATCATAACCTTGCCTAATTATCATAACAGACCAACGAATAAACTGTAAACATAACAAATTTTTTATCCACATAACATAAAAATATTTCTTTGAAAGAAATATGAATGCTTACTTTTATTGAGAGTGGTTGATTTTAAAGCAGTAAATCAGGTTAAAATCAACATCACCCCTCCCCACGCCTCTCCACATGACTTTTGATCTACTGATCTATGATTCATGTCATATTTCGAGAATCATTTTTGATAAACAAACACAAAAATAGTTCTTTATAATACGAACCAATGCTCGTAATGAAAGAAAACGTTAAAAAAGTTTTTTCACATTAAATAAAGCTGAACATAAATAACATGAACTAAGAACAATACTGTACAACGACAAACTAACAACTTAAGTACCATACTACGAATAAACTACTAACATTAACAAACTATCCTGCTCTTGCATAACAGTTGCGTAACTATCAGCATACTAATTGCAGCATATTAATTCAGCATATTTAATTCAGCATATCATTGTTTTTAATACTAAGTTCGTCACTTCCAACCTCTACAAAATTGTTTAAAGTAACCAGTTATATCATACTGACAACGAATGTAATGCTAACGTACGAATTTTTTACATGAACATCGTAATAATTAACAAAAATTCATCATAACTCGTCTAAATTCATAATCCCCACGAATAATTTCAAGCATAACAAAGTTTTAACCAATAACATAAAAATAATAAATTTTATCCAATGAGTAACTTAGATGAACTCTTTTGAATAAAATATCAGTAAAGCGTAATAGTTTACTGATTTTTAAAGCAGTAAATCAGTAAATAAACCGATCCCATCCTGCAGTCCCTAACCCACCATTCCGCCTATGATATATTGACTATTGATCAAGTCATATTTTTAGTATCATTTGGCTACATAACAATAAAAATCAGTTTTTATAAATCTGGACCTACGATATATGCTTACGTGGTCAGCAAGTTTTAGCATCATAAAGCTACATATCATAACCTGAACTAAAGAATATAATGTACAACAGCAAACCTAGCATAACTCGCGTATGAATAATCCGCTACTCCCTGAAATTCCTACTTATCAGGTAAAGTAAGTAGGTCATACAGATAACTCGATATGTTCCCCACTTTTCCTCATATCAGCAACAGGTAAAGAACGTATTATCTAACAAAATCGCTTAACAAAGTGACAATCTATCAAAGACACCAACATCTTGAACTATGAATTGACACTATCTTCATCAAGTGTCACTCGTTTCGAGTATAACATGATTTGAACTATGAATAAACGTAGACATTAGCAAAATTCTTGGGCAAAAAACCAAACACAACTCAACAAAAACTTAACTAGGCTACGTTTTCTAACACATCATAGTCAGTTAACCACAGTAATATCTTACAAACTAATCATTTCTTTACATCAGTGTTAATTTTACACTGTCATAGTTATTTAACATAACGTACTAACTTACGAATAACCATTTCACTCATTAATCAAGAGTATCTAAGCAACACATCACCTCCCGAGAAAACCCATGGGAATGCGCCCCTTGAAAGGGTGTAATCTGAGTAAGCGGGGATCCCCTCGAAGGAGGCGTAAGGCCCTCAGCCTTCGGCTGAGACCCAAAACCGCTTACACCCTTCGGGGTGATCCCCTCTCTCGGTTTTACACCCTTTCAAGGGGCACATCCCATTGGGTTTTCTCTCGGGAGTGATGTGTTGCTATAGATACTCATGGTTCATGAAAACTGTTTATTCGTAAGTTTTATGTTATGTTTATCTATAATGTTACTATGACGGTGTAAAATTAACACTAATTTGTTAAAGAAATGAGTTTGTAAATATTACTGTTTAACTGACGCTGATGTGTTAGAAACGTAGCCTTAGGTTGGGGTTTTGCTGAGTAGTGGTTAGGTTTTTGCCCAAAATTTTTCTAATGTCTACGTTTATTCATAGTTCAAAGAATTTATACTCGATGACGAGTGACACTTTGATGAATTTAGTGTCAATTCATAGTTCAAGATGTTGGTATCTTGATAGATTGGTCCTTTGTTAAGGGATTTGTTAGATAATACGTCTTTACCTGTTGCTGAATGCTGGGGAAAAGTGGGAACATTCGAGTATTGTATGAACCCTGGTTACTATTTACTTTGATAAGTAGGAATTTCTCAGGCAAATGTTAGGAATTATTCATACGCGAGTTGTTAAGGTTGCATTTGTACATATATTCTTATTCAGGTTATGAATATGTTGCTTTATTGATGCTAAAACTCTGGTGCGTAAAGCATATATTTGTAGGTCAGTATAAAAGAACTTATTTTTTAATGTGAGTGTAACCAAAATGATACTCGAATATGACTGAATCATAGTTCAATAGATTATGGCCCGGATGGGTGGGTAAGGGGAATGCAAGGGAACTGGGAATGGTTTTGAATTTACTTGATTTACTCTTTAAAATCAGTAAACTATTACGCTTTACTTTGAACTTATTCAAGAAAACTTATTTTAGGTGTTATGTCAGGATAAATTTTGTTATTTTTATGTTTATGTTTGGTTTAACTTTGTTATGTTTGCATTTAATCGTTGGGATTATGGCCATGTCATCCAATATGGATGACTTTTTTTTTTACAATATTACGAAATTGTGAATGTAAAAGTTTGATACGTACATTATCATCCGTGTCAGTAATGAATGAATTTAGTACGGGTTATGCAAATGTTTTTTAATATTTAGCGATTTTATGTAAAATTTACATATGATATGCTGGAGACCATTTGCTCTTGGAAAAGTTGAATGTACGTTTGGTACCGATGTTGTTAGGTACTTTCTGTTTTGTTAAGTGCGAAGTTTGGTAATGTTGTAGTAGTTTTATTCGTACGTATGGTGTGGTGTTTAAGGTTTGTCGTTGTACATCAGATTCTTAAGTTCAGTTTATGTTATGTTTACATTATTATTGTGAAAAACTTTGTTCACGTTTAGCATATTTCGATGGTTGGTAATACTAAAGAACTTATATTTTTGTGTTATGTTTTTATAAAACATATTATTATGAATTATGAAATGAAAATCAATAGATCATAAGATCCAAAAGGTCATGGTGGTAGGGTGGGGAGGGGATGATGGTTTGATTTTACTGATTTCTGATTTTCAACTGCTTTTTAAAATCAGTAAAAAACTTCAATTTACTATGATATTTGATTCAAAGAACTTATTTTTTTTATGTTATGTTTTGGCATAAAAACTTATGTTTACAAAGTTAATAGTTTGGTCCTTGTATTATAATAGACCAAGGTTATGATAAATTTTTGGTTAATATTACTGTTCAATATAAAAAATTAACGTTAATTGTTTAAGACGATATGCTTGGAAAAACAGTAATGAATAGGTTTAACGTTTTGTTGTAAAAAGTTAGTTACTTTACTGTGTAAAGTGGTGGAATGTTGTTAGTGTTAACAGTTTATTTACGCGTAAGTTGTGTTAGGTTTTGTCGTTGTACATTTTTTTCTTACGTTCATATGATGCTAATTGTTAGCTTTATTATGTA
>JABUQX010086548.1:0-20798 GCA_015478945.1 Trachelipus rathkii
ATAATAATAATAAATAATAATAATAATAATAATAATAATAATAGAAGGAGATGAAGAAAAAAAAACAATCTTTCAAGCTTCTAAGAAAACCGACAACTGCTGTACGCTTCTCTTAGTAACTGTATATATATTATATATTTATATATAATATATATATATATATATATTATATATATATATTATATAGTATTATATTATATATATATATATATATATAGTATTATATATATTAGTATATATATATAGTAATAAATACAACCCCTAAAATGTATTTTCAACATGCTGGGATTCAATACGAATGATAATAAGTCAAATTTTAATAATGTGATTTAAAATATTTTAATAATAAATATTATTACTAAATAACATATTGTGAGATAGTCTAATTCTATTATTTCAAAAGAATGAAGGAGAATTATTACTTACTCATTATAATGACTAGTTACTTAATTTGACATAAAGAATGCAATATTTTCTATATCAAATATTTAAGACCGTCTTTGGCCAAAGATTGCAAATTACTACAAATTTCTAAGACTGTCTTAGCAGGATTCACTAATAGAAAATGAAAATATATTCATATACAAATAGTGATAGACCGAGTCTTAACATATGAGTATGAATTAAATAATTTTGATAATAAAATTCCGTGAAAATAATAGACTGATATATAAATATAGCCACTCCTATATATATATACTAAGCATTAATCTCGATTTAGAGTAAACTTTATCCAATAGCTCACGACGTCGTATTTAAATAAATATAATTTCATAACATAAATAAGTATTTCAAGTTATACTAAATATATACAGGCGGATTTTATTAAGACAGTATAAAAATAAGTACTAAAATCAAGTATATTTTTGTCAATATAGGATGAAGATATTTTAGAATAAACTGAACATAAATACTTATAAATATAATAAGAACCCCAAGTTTTGGACGTCCATGAAATACCTATAATTTGTGTCAGCCTAATATCTCATTCTCTATTATGTGAGTTAAATGGACATTATATTGATTAATTTAGCTCAAAACGGCACCCAATAAATTCTCAAGGTAATGGAAAATATGAACATTAGTAAAAAAACAGCTAAACTTTGACACAAGATTAATCTCTGAGGAAATCTATGATGACTGAGTTAGGAAAGAAGTGAGGTACCCGTTAAAAGTTTTTCTGGCAGTAATCGTATCTTTACAGCTGAGAACGATTTTTTACAATTTATATGCGTTTTGTACTTATCTAAGAAAGAGGTCTCAATATTATCATTTTATAGCTTGATCGTGAGGGCCAATATTCAAGGTCAGTATACTTCCTTGGGTTAATAGATTAATACTTCTATATTGAACGGGTCTTATGTGTTTAGCACTGGATATTCTCAAATTGTAGCACGTTAAAATTATTCTTTTCCGTAGTACCTCACGCGTGAAAATATGACACGTCCAAAATTGAGCAAACATTATGTCAAATATACTACCTGACCTTCTGATAGGGTATTAACTCTTTAGCAACGAAAGGTATCGGTAGATACCAAATCACATATATCTACCTTATAGTTTTTCAAGAACCTAATTACTACTAAATATCGTGCACGAATGAACCTTCGCAGAAACTTTGAGATGAAGAGATCTATCTTAACAATTTCCATATTTCCTCAGATAATGGTCAAAGTTTAGCTGTTTTTTATAATCATCATTTTTCCATTATAATTATTGTGCCGTTTTTGCTATTTTTCATAATTTATTTAACAACTAAAAAGAATTGAGATTTGCGCACAAATATGGTACTTACTGCGTACCAAAATAGGGTTTTTTAAATTTGCGCTTTTAAAATCTTAATATATTGAAAAACTTGAAACTTATTTTCTGTTGAAAATATATATTTAAAAACGCGTGTGCATTGGAAAAGTTTACTCCTATCGATTTATGCTGTAAAGAGTTGGCAATTTATACGTAATATTTTTCGGAATTTTTTATCAAATTTAATCCTCATTGTTAGACGGTCTTACATTTGTTAGAATTTTCATTCTATTGGACTGCTAGACAGTCTTAGAATTGTAAGAATTTTGCATTCTTTGGCCATAGACGGTCTTAGAATTGTAAGAATTTTGCATTCTTTTGCAATAAGACAGTCTTACAATTGTAAGAATTTCTTCATTCTTTTGAAATAAGATAGTCTATCAAATGTTAGAAATTTCTTAACATTAACCATTCTTTAAATTAAGACTTTTCATTCTTTTAACTTAAGAATTTCTAACAAAATTCAGAATTTTCATTTCTTTTGCGAACTCTAAATTTAGTTTTCGTTTAGACTTAAAATTTATTTTTGAATTTCTAACTGTGAAAAAAAAAGTTAGAATTTTTTTTGAATTTCTAACTCTGTGAAAAAAAGTTAGAATTTTTTTTTGAATTTCCAACTCTGAAAAAAAGTTAGAATTTTTTTTTGAATTTCTAACTCTGAAGAAAAATTATTTTTTTTGTTTATTGATCTGACTTTGAAAGTTAGATTTTTTTTTCTCCATTTGTGATTCTGACTTTGAAAGTTAGTTTTTTTTTTTTTTTTTTTTTTTTTTTTTTGTTGAATTTTGATAACTTTGGCAAAAATTTAACTATTGAAACGGGTTTTTCAGTAACGGGGTTAACTGGACTGAACCGTATTTCATTTTATTACTACTTAAGTACGTAGTAACCTTTTAAAGGTTTACTTTATTCTTTAACTAATGGTGATTTTTTTCCGGTATTTACGGGTTTATAGTACATATTTGGGTTAGTTTTTTAACATTGATATATTTATTGGTAAAATGGCTTCTGATGACATTGCCTCTGCCTCTGAACTTTTGAATGCTTTAGAGGAAACAATTCAGTCTGACATAGGTCTTGTGGACTCTAATGCCTCTACTGAGGAGAAACAGAGTATTCTTGCTTCTGTAAAAGAGGAAATATCTCCTTTAAGAGTGGCAAGAGGTGTAATCAAGCGAAAAGTAACATTGTTATTGAAGCCTATTCTTAATGCTGAGTTGAGTGACTTAAATGTCTCATCAGCATTAGAGGAGGTGTCCTTAAGGCTTCAGGAGATTCGAAGCCATGATGCTGATATTGAGGCAAAAATATGCGCATCGGGAATCCTAAAGTATGATCAGGATATTTTAAATGAAGAGGTGATTAAAACTTCACATTATCACATACAGATAATGAAAGTAGTTAACAGTGTCACTCCTACTTCACATGACATAGTTCAACCTTCTCCAAATTCTCTTCATTCTCAAGGGGGGGACTCTGTTACACGTGGGGAATTGAACTCCATACTTAAAAATTTTACACAACAACACGAGCTAAAATTACCTGCTCTTAAGTGCAAAACATTTTCGGGTGAGGGGGATCGTTTCTTTTTTAGGTCTTTCATTTTATCATTTGAAAACGTTTTTGGCTTTAGGAAAGACATAACAAATGCAACAAAATTGCAGTATCTTAAATCTCACCTCTCAAGTTATGCACTAAAAGATGTTGAACACCTGGCCAATATAGATGAAAATTATTCTGTGGCTATGGAAATATTGAGGGATTTGTACCTTGATAAGCCTTTTATTATAGATTCTCTGTTCCATAAGATAGACGCGGCTCCTATCTTAGATGGAAAAAAATTAGACAACGTTCGCTCTTTCATTTCAGAAGTAAGAGCCTACCTTCACGAACTTAAAGAGTTCGATTTAGATTTTTTGGCTGAAAATTCGGCCGGAAATAAATTGATAAGTCATCTCATAGTCGATAAGTTGCCTTCCAATTTTATTCGTGAACTTAAACTCATTACTCAAGAAGAGTATCCATCTGTGAATGTAATTTTCTCTCATTATAACAATGTGTTGAAATCTCTTGAGAAAACGAAGGCTAAATTTTCGTCCTCCGGATTTAGTAAAAATCCATCTCGTTCCTCTTCTTCCACAACAAAGAAAACTTTTTCGTATAACACTTCTTCCAAATCTAATGAAATTTCGAAGAAATCTTCTATTAAGTCAGATAATTCGCCCAAGAAGGACGAGTGTGTATCTGCATCTACTGCTGCTACTCCGTGCAAACTATGTCAGGGAAATCACTTCATGACTTCTTGTACCGTCTTCACCACTCCTAAAAATAGGAGAGAGCAATGTATACAGCTGGGCTTGTGTGCTAATTGTTCCAGTTCCAAACATGCTGCCAACAGCTGTCCTGCTAAAAAATATGGTTTAAGTCGTCCCTGTGGACTTTGTAGAAACAGTGCTCATATAACAGCTCTCTGCCCTACTGGAGCAAAGGCCAAAATGAAGAGCAATAATCGTGCAGTCACTTCTGAAGAACAACCGTCTACATCTTCAGCATCTCAGGACAATTCTGATGTTGACGACCAAAACAGGAACTTCCTGTGCATTAATACTGGAAATTCCTCTTCTAATCATATTTTACCAACTCTTTCCTTGAAAGTGAGAAAAGATAACAAAACAGAAACTGTCCGAGTTCTTCTAGATCTTGGATCACAGCGCTCCTATTTTAATAACAACATACTTTCTAAACTAGGAGTCAGTTTTGAAACTCTTCCTGTATATAACAACACTGTTAAAACTTTCTTGGGGGAACAGGTTAGGTCTATGCGCTCTATAGAAGTAGAACTTAATGTTTGTTGTCAACAGTTTATAAAGGTGCCTGTT
Organism: Trachelipus rathkii; assembly: GCA_015478945.1. NCBI lineage: Eukaryota > Metazoa > Arthropoda > Malacostraca > Isopoda > Trachelipodidae > Trachelipus > Trachelipus rathkii. Next base: position 4,683 of record JABUQX010086548.1, read on the forward strand.
TTGATAGATCCTGAACTAGATGTGAGTTTTGACGTGAAGGGCCTTATGGGGGCCATTCATAATATCTCTTGGAATGGACATAACGTAGCAGATCAATTTTATATTGGTAAACATACTAATAGTGTCAATAATATTGATGGACTTTTAGGCATTGATGTACTCTATCTTTTTAAACATTTATGTACTATTCCTTGTATAAAGGGTAGGGCTTTAGAGACATGCCATGGAACAATTCCTTTTGGACCTGTTAGGTCATTTTTAACTCCGTCTCAAGAATCCATCATTTTCAGTAGTGACTCTGATCCTAGGATTGATGATACTAACGATATTTGACAAAAGGACAACAAAACTTTGTCCTCGTCTCTTCTAAACAAATTCTTCGTGAAAACACCAAATCACATCGTAAATCTTATTTTAGAACCAACACCTACTTATTTTGATCCTCTTTTATATACCCATAAGAATACTGATCTGGATTTGGGTCTTGAGCACCTGTATAAATTAGAATCTCTTGGCATCAAAGAAGAATCAGATCAAGGGTCTATCGATGACGTATTCATCCGAAAATTTCATGAAGGCATAGAATTTAGGGAGGGCAAGTACCATATAGAACTTCCATGGTACAAAGATATTTTAGAAGATGTCCCATCTAATCATCAAGTGGCACTTGCCACTCTTCATCGCGTTAAGAAACGGCTTGACAGTCAAGGCCTCACTTCCGCCTATGGAGAGGTCTTTCAGCAGTATTTGAGAGAAGGAATCATTGAGACTGTACAAGTGTCTCCTAAAGATTTTAATAAATATATCTGGATTCCTCATCGTCCGATCATCAAAACAGCTTCTCAAATTACAACAAAAATCAGGCCGGTCTTCAATTGTAGCTTGAAGGTTGGTGGTTGCCCGTCATTGAATCAAGCGTCTTATCCAGGAGTGGATTTGATGGCGTCTCTCTTTCGTATTCTTATTTCTTTTCGTACGAACAAATATGTTGTTCTTTCAGACATCTCAAAAGCCTTTCTTCAAATTCGCCTCAAACTGGAAGAGGATAGAAATAGGTTCTGTTTTTTTTGGACTGAAGGTGGAGTGATACAAACCTATCGTTATGCCACAATCATATTTGGTTTATCAGTAAGCCCTTATGTACTAGGGGCAGTTATTAAACATCACGCTCAAAAGTATCCTCTTGACCTGTGTACATCTATTCTTATGAATAATTTATATGTGGATAATCTGATTTATACTAATTCATCTTTAGATGTTCTGACAGACATCTACCATCAAGCTAACACTCGTATGAGTGAAGGAGGCTTCAATTTGGCATCGTGGAACTCCAATCATCCTGATCTCAGAGACTTATTTTCATATGAGAATAAGCTCTCCACTCATCAGTGTGCTGAGGAGAGAGTGTTAGGATATTTATTTGATACGTCAGACGATTCGCTTAAGCTAAGTGATTTTACTCTTGGAATTGTTAATTCCAAGAGGCAGTTGTTATCGGAAATTTCTAAGATTTTCGATCCCCTCTCTCTTTTTTCTGCCGGTAACTATCCGAGGTCGTTTACTGATGAGGAAAAGACATGGGAAAAGGAGATGAACTGGGATGATGAAATTGAACTTGATATGAAGAAATCATGGGAAAAGCTCAGTCAGGATTTATCTTCTCTTAAGGAAATTTCGTTCCCACGATCTGTTTCGAGTCCCTAGACTCCAATTTAACTTTGAATATATTCTGCGACGCCAGCACGCAATGTTATGGTTTTTCGGTTTATGTTTCTTCCGACATTAATGGCCCATCTCTACTATGGTCCAAAGGAAAGGTTGCTCCTTTAAAGAAAAGGACCTTACCTTGTTTGGAACTTTTGTCCGTTTTTTTAGCTTTGAAATGCTTGCCTCAGGTTCTCAACAGCTTACAAGGGGTCAAATTCTCTTCGCTTAATATTTTCTCTGACTCTCAAATCGTACTGTTTTGGATTCTGAATAAAGGACAAAAAAGCAAGCAAATTTTTGTACGAAATCGTATTCAGGATATAATCCTCATGACCTCTTCTCTGAAAGAAGAGTTTTCCCTTTCTGCAAAATTTCTCTATGTTCGATCAGAGGAAAACCCTGCAGATTTAATTACTAGAGGTCTGTCTCTTTCTGAGTTTCATAAAAAACTGTCCTTTTGGTGTCATGGACCTGAGTGGTTGGCTTCAGATCCTTCATATTGGCCTAAGTTTGAACTAAATGAAACAGGAGATAATCCAACTTCTCCAGTTTTTGCCGTCTTACAAGGAGCAGGAAACCCTCCTGTGGTTGATTTTAGCAAATTTTCGAGTTTAGGGTCCCTTCTCAGGGTTTGTGCACTTCTTTTCCAATTTTTTGCTTATACTAAACATAAGCACATTGACTGTGATGCAAGAGCTTTGCTATATTGTCTGTTAGTCATGCAAAAAGAGTCCTTCTCTAAGGAAATTGAATTTCTTCATAAGGCAAAAACTGATCCTTCTATTTCGAATCCTCCTGACCTTGTCAATCGACTCGACTTATTTTTGGATGAAAACGGTCTTATTAGAAGTAAAGGTCGTCTATCCCGCTCCAACCACTATGATTTTGATATAATGAATCCAATTCTGTTGGCCAAAAATCATCATTTATCTGTCCTTATCGTCAAAGATGTTCATCATAAATGCAAACATCTGGGCATTCAGGCTACATTAACGAATTTACGTTTGAAAGGATATTGGATAACTTCTTCCAGAGCTACTATCAAAAGGGTACTAGCAGATTGCATAATCTGTAAAAAATTCAACAATTTCGCATATCAGTATCCAAAGTTTACAAATTTTTCTAAAGCTCAAGTTCAAATGTTTCGTCCTTTCAAACATGTAGGCATAGATTTTACGAAGCACTGGTGGGTCAAAATTAAAGGATCCGATCAGGCACAAAAAATGTTCATAATAATTTTCACTTGTCTCAATATTCGTGCTATTTACCTGGACTTGGTACCTGACATGACTTCCAAATCCTTTGTACTTTCTTTCCAACGTTTTATTAATAGATTTGGAGTCCCTGATGTCGTTTACAGCGATAATGCTAAAACCTTTTGTCAAGGTACTGATGCCATCGAGACCTTCATGGTCTCTGAGGACGGGAAGGAGTTACTTCGAAAGAATCAAATGTCTCATAAACGTATACCTTTATATAGTCCATGGGTGGGTAGCTTGTGGGAAAGGATGATTCGTGTAGTAAAAGGCTGCCTTAACAAAACGCTTGGACGTTCTTCCATCGAATACTTTGATTTCTTGACTGTCCTTTCTGATATTGCTGACGCAATAAATTCTCGTCCCCTTACCTACACTTCCAGTTCTAACGACATCATCCCTCTTACACCCAATTGCTTTCTAAAACCGCTTTCAAAGACTACAATCGTTCTGCCAGGAACTGATCCTGAAGATCAGTTCTGGAGCTCTTCTTCTAAAGCTCGTGAAGAGCTGATCAAAGCCCTAAAACGTTCGTCGGAAAAGTTTGAAGATTTTCGTACTAGGTGGTATGACGAATATTTGTTGAGCCTTAGAGAGAGTAGTCGAGATCTGTATCAAGCCAAGTGGGAAAATCTCATTAAAGTTGATGATATTGTTTTGATAAGAAGTCCCGTCAAGGAACGCCCATTCTGGCAGATGGGAGTCGTCACCCAGCTCATATATGGGGATGACAACAAAGTACGCTCGGTCTTCGTGAGAACACCGGGAGGACAAATTAATGTTTATGCAATTAAACATTTATACCCCTTAGAATTATCTTTGACCCATAGTGGGTCAAGTCAGCCATCTGTTTCCGCACCAACACCTTCTTCTGCACCTGTCCCTGCAATTTGTAATTCACCTGTCGCTACCACAGTAGCTCCTACGTCTACATCTAGTCGACCTCAAAGGAAAGCTGCATTAATTGCTCGTCAGCACCTTGTTGTTGACTCCGATGAATCTGAGGATTCAGATTAATTTTTTTCCTTTCGCTGACACTATCCCCTTTAGAGGTATAGTGCCATTCCTCCGGCGGAGGATATAATATTTTATTTCCCAACAAGCTATTTTATTTCAAAACCAGCTAAACTTACCGTTATCTGGGAGAGGGAAAGCGGAAGGATTCTTACGCGAACACTTTTTCTTTTTCGTTTGAAATCTTTAAGAAAGGATCTCTTTATCATTTTATGGATATCGTGGGCAAAGAAAAGTAACTTTTTATTATTTACGTGTTTATGTGTATACAGCCGGCTAACACAGTGCTTTTTTCTTTTCCGGAATATTTACAACTACTTTGACTTATGAGGATTATTTTCGAACAACGAAAGACGAATCCATGAAAGGCTACAAGTTTTTCAAGAAACCTACTTACTCTAATTCAAGAAACTTGCAGAAACTTTAAGGTAAGAGTCTTTCTCAATTTCCATTTTCCTCAGATAACTGGTCAAAGTTTAGCTGTTTTTTTATAATCATCATTTTTCCATTATAATTATTGTGCCGTTTTTGCTATTTTTCATACATCATTTAACAACTAAAAAGAATTAAGATTTGCGCACAAATATGGTACTTACTGCGTACCAAAATAGGGGTTTTTAAATTTGCGCTTTTAAAATCTTAATAAAATATATATATATATATATATATATATATATATATATATATATATATATATATATATATATAAAATATATATATATATATAATATATATATATATATTATATATATAAATAATAATATAATATATATAATTATATAATATATATAATATATATTATATATATATATATAATAATATATTATATATATATTATCTATATATATATATATATTAATATATTATAAATATATATATATATATATATATATTAAAGATACACATATATATATTTACTTTAATAATTATATTATATAATTATATATTAATATATATATACATATATATGTATACATAAGATGGATTATATATATATGATATATATATCTGTATAATATATATTATATATATAGTATTATATACTTATATAATATATATATATATATTATATATATATATATATGTATATATATATATATAATATATATATATATATATATACTATATCTTCTTCTTCTTCTTCTTATCTCCCATCTATTTTCCCAAGAATGGGAGTAAGGTGCGTGAACATGCATCGGAAAAGAAAAAGCAGTAGAAGAACATGACATAAGTGTCGAAAAAGAAAGCCCAGCCTTTAATATATATATAATATATATATAATATTATATATAATATATATATATATATATATATATATATATATATATATAATATATATATATATATATAATATATATATATATATATATATATATTATATATATATATATATATTATATATATATATTATAATATAATATATATATATTAATATAACTAATATATAATATATTATATATATAATTGCGTTTTTTCTGGCATCGTGCTTGGCTCTATGGTTCATTCAGGCTAGAGAAGTGCTTATCGGGGTGGAAAAATTCTCGCTCTCTATCACTCTTGCTAATTTTCAATCAGCTAGAAATCGTTTGCAGGGATACTCTTCGTCGAGCAAAGCGGGTTTTCATCAAACGAAAGTAACGCTAACACCTTTGATCTCCTACTGATAAATCTCTCTGGCCTCTTGCCAAAACATCTCTAACAACTCCTGTAAATCTGTCTTTCCTCCTCTTATTCTATCTGTTTGTTCTGTTGCTAATTCTCCAACCTGGAAAAGGAAAATCTCTTCCGGCTCCCTATTTTCCTCTAACTCAACCTTAGACGATTCTTTCCTCCTCCTCCTCATTCTTCTCTCAGGTGTCCTATGACATTGCCTGTGATTACATTTGATCGGGTGCATGGGGCTCCTGAAATCTATGAACGTTAAGAAGGGAAGGGGGGTGGCCCGGATGGCATTCCTCCCATAGTTTTGAGGGAGTGTGCTTCGTGCTGACCCGCCCTCGTTCAAGCTATATTCTCTATGTCTCAATACTAATACTTTCCCTCAGTGTTGGAAGCACGCACATGTCCACCCTATTCCGAAAAAGATAGAAGTCCGCTCTTGATCCTTCTAACTATCGCCCTAGCTCTCACTTGTATCTTTCTAAGATCTTTGAAAACCCCTTCTCAACTCTCCTTTCTTAAGATCATCTTGGATCTCATTCACATTTTTCCGATCGCCATTTACGGCTTTCGAAAGCTCGAGGTCTACTGGCGATATCTTTTCTATCTAACTGATTTAGGTTTTCCGCCCTTAGGAATTACCGAGAGACCTTGCCGTGGTGGCGCTTTGACACATATCATCAAAGGCATTATCGCTCACCGTGAATGAGTCATAGCTCTCCAAGCTCCCCTCCTTAGGGATTCCTAATCTCTAACTGTCTCTTTGCTCTCAACTGTCACTCGTGAGGTTCTCTTCTCTCTCACATCAGCCTCATGCGAGTCAGGTGGTTAATACTTCTATCAATGGTATCATAACCAAAAGTTGACCCTAGCAGGTGATACTATCTCTCACGTTCTACCTATCTTTAATTTTAATGAATTTCTCACCTACACACTCTAACTTTATCCACTACGTCGATGCCGATGATTCGATGAGACTTCAGCCCATATAAAACCGTGCGAGTATGCCTGATTTTACCTTAGGCTGCCACTAATGCTCCTTCTTCAGTCTTAACTTCCGCGGAGTGCATGCTAATACTGTGCGTGCTTGAGAGCATGATTCTCTAATTTACTATTTTCACTCTCGAGTTTCTGTCTCTTATTATCGCGGATTGACTTTCTTTAGATTATTATTAAGCAAACTCACTACTAATCACTCCACCCTTCTCGATGATTTATTCACAGAGGTGATCTGGCGCGCGCGTGTCGTGACTTTCGCTATGCGTCGTTTCGTATCTCTTCACGTGCGTGAGCTCTCACCTTGCAGACTGATGACTATATGTTGAGAGCATTCGACGCACAACACAAATTCGCGATTGAATCTATAAAATCATATATTATAGTGTCTGTAGGAGATATACTTAACCATCACAAAGGTTGCTAGGCGGTCTCAAAGAAACTGGGAGTTTCTGTTTTAGGCCTGCGAGACTTTTATAATTTCTTCCGCTCGCTGTCGTGCATAGCCACTCATATATCCTCTCCACCTGTCACTTTGGCTCTCATACTCCAGCAAGGGGGGGGCTCTGGTATTTCACCGGGCCTTATTGGGGATAACGAGCGTCTCTGAGAGGACAGTTCACACCCAAAACGGCTTAATACACAATGGCAGATATATTTGTTCCAGTTCACTGAACCCTCTAATCTTTTACGGCGCGATGTTGGTGCTTTATCTCTTTTCTTTAGGTACCGCAGCAGCAGGTGCTCGAGGGAGCTTATCACTCACGTACCACCGCCTTCTTTAAGACGCCCTCGTAGCAAAAGGGGGTGCTGTTATCTGCGGATGAGTTTTGTGTTGATATTGGTTACTCCAGGCTTTTTTGCTGCGGTGCTTCCTTCATTCCTGCCACCTCTGTTCTTGTGGAATTCTCTTCCATCTCTGTGTTTCCTGCTGAATTTGATTTAAATCTCTTCTCACTTTAAAGCCAGCGTATGTGCTCATCTGCGTAGTTTTCGTTAGTTGATGAATATCTGAGGTTGCAACACCCCACCTCCTTGAATAGGGCCTCTGACGGTGAGTGGTGGTGACAACTGTAAAATATATATATATATATATTATATATATATATATATATATTATATATATATATATATATATATATATATATATATATATACTATATATCAATATATATAAATACGTAAACGTATGATCTCACATTATTTTAGACTTCCCAACACCACTCATAAATCTGTCTATTCAGCATTCGTCTCATCCTGCTTAAAGTCCCAGTCATTCACGCTTAATAGCGCGGCATTATTGGCCGCAGTGGCGGGCACTCCAACATTGTCAATATTTAGTTGACATCCAGTCCATCACTAATATATATATATATACGTATTATATATATTAGTTATATATAGTATATAATATATATTATATATTGAGAGTATATATATATAAATATATAGTATATATATATATTAGTATATAATATATATATTATATATATATATATATAATATCCTTTATATAAAATTAATACTGATATATATATATTTTTCACTTAATTATTTTTGATTCACTTATTCCCGCTTAAGCGGGGTAGTGGTGCGTGCAGCTTCCGCTAATTCAATATTTTCCTCATCCTCGCCCCACCACCTCCTCCATTCCATATTCTATCTCTTTCGCCAACACCTCCCTTGCTCCACCCTCATCCCTTCTCTCTTCCAGCATTTCCCTTTATTCCATCCCCCACCTTCTTCTTGGTCTCCCCCTTCTTCTCCTTCCTATCCCCTCCGCCTCCCAAAACTCTCCTAACCACCCTCTGTTCCTCCATTCTCTCCAGATGTCCAAACCATTAACATTTCCTTCTCCGCTCTTCTCACCAACCCATTCTTCCAATCACATCTCTCTCTTATATCAACCTATTCCTAATCCTCTCTCTTTTACTAACCCCACATACCGCTCTCAATCTCTTTCATCTCAAACACTTCCAACTTCTTCTTGGACCTAGCATTCAACCCCCATGTTTCACACCCATATAGTACCGCTGGAACACAAATTTTTTCAAACATACTTATCTTAAGTTTATGTGATAAATCCCCCCTTTCCATAATTCCCTCAGACCACTTAATGCCTCTCCATTCCTTTCTCCTACTCCTGTGATCTATCCTTCCTTCATTCCCTCCTTTCCTTACCAAATCCCATCCCCTAAATATCTTTTTTTTTTTTTTTTTTTTTTACAGTATCCCCACCCCCCCCGGGCAAAGGCCCTATTCAAAGGAAGGGGGTGTTTACACCAACAAAATTTGCAACTAACGCAAATACGCAGATAGCAAAAGACGTTCGTGGCTTTAAAGTGTGAGGGCAATTAAATTGGAGTAGGAAACACAGATGGATGAAGAAGATTCCACAGAACAGATGTGGCAGGAAAGAAGGGGCATCCGAGCGAACTAGAGTCTTATGAGTTTGCTAACTATCAACACAAAACTTCAAATGTGCCGACAGCAGCATGCCCCTTGGTTGATGCGAGGGGTGCGTCTTAAAAGGGGGCGGCACGCGAGTGGAAAGCTTCCCTCGAGCACCTGCCGCTACGGTACCTATAGAAAAGAGAAAAAGCACCAAACATCGCGCCGCAAAGATAGAGGGTCAAGTGAACTAGAAAGTACAGGAAAGTTTATAAGTCTTTTATGGCCTTTGACTCGACCCTAACCAAAAGCCGGGTGAAACCTGAGCCGCCCCAGATTAATGAGAGAGCAGTACTCCTTACAAGGGCGGATGAGACCCTTGTATAACTTGAGAGTAACTGTGAAGAGAAAAAAAAGTCACGCAGTCCTAAACAGTAAACTCCCAGTGTTCTTTGAGGCCGCCCCTAATGCAACCATTGTGATGGTGGGTTTCCAAGACATTTTTTTGTTTTATGTTAAGGCCAAGGATGTTTATATTGTCAACTAGAGAGACGAGAGAGAAAACCGTCTGAAAGAGATAGGAAAGTTTTAGAAGGTGTCTTAGAGAAGGAGATTTGTAGAAGTTGGGTTTTTAAAGAATTAAATTTCACAGGTTGCGACGACCCCACCCGGAAATTCTTTCCAGATCAGCGAGAATAGAATCGAAAGATTAAGACGAGAGGCAATTCCTAGAAGTAAAAAAAAGGAGCAGAATTGAAATGAGTGAAGAATGAAGGGTCGAGTCATCGGCAATATGAGTGGATAGAGTTAGATTGCGTGCAAACGAGAAGATCATTAATGAAAAGCAGGAATAAATATTAGGAGATAAGACAGAACCCTGAGGAACACCACTATTGACAAGAAAAGGAAGAAAAGTGGCCCCATCAACACAGCTGAATAATTGAGCGATTTTGAAAGAAAGCTAGACATAAGTAAAGCAAAGAGAAGGAGGAATCCCAAAGGAGGGGAGGCTTTGGAGAAGCAGTGACGCGTGCCATACCGGTCAAATGCCTTTGGATATGTCCAAGCGGGCTCGAACCGACGCTTTGGTGTTGTTTGTTTCAGTCTCCCGTAATTCCTGAGGGGGAAAAACATAAAATCTGTTAGATAGGAAAGTCATAATACAGTAGACCTCGAGCCCCGAAAGCCGTACTGGCGATCGAAAGAGGGAATGAGTTCCCAGATGGTCTAAGAAATGAGAGTTGAGAAGGGTATTCAAAGATCTTAGATAGAAATACAGGTTAGAGCTATAGGGCCGATAGTTAGAAGGATCAGAGCGGCTTTCCTTTTTTCGGAATAGGTTGGGACATATGCGCGCTTCCAACACTGAGGGAAAGTGCTAGTAATTTTGAGGCATAGAGAATATAGTCGAACAAGAGGAGGCGCCAGCACGGAAGCACACTCCCTCAAAACTCGGGCAGGAATGAATGCCAACCGGGCCACCCGCCTTCCTAAAACGTTCAATAGATTTCAGGAAGCCCCAATGCACCCATCAAATGTAATCTCAGGCAAAGGCCATAGGGCACCTGAGAGGAAAAGAAGGAGGAGGAAGAAGGAATGCCAGAATCGTCCAGGGTTGAGTTAGATGAAAATAGGAGGGGCCGAAAAGATTGGCCTTGTCAGTTGGAGAGTTAAGCAACAGAACCATCAGATCGAATAAGAGGAGGAAAGGAAGATTTACAGAAGTTGTTGCAGATGTTTTGGCAGGGCCAGAAAAGATTAAATATCAGTAGGAGAACCAAGGTGGTTAGCGCACTTTCGTTTGGTGAAAAGTCCCCTTTGCTCGTCGAAGAGTATCCCTGCAAACGTATTTCTAGCTGAATGAAAATTAGCGAAAGTGATAGGAGAACGAGAATTTCCCACCCATACGCATTGTCTCTAGCCTGAATGCCAGAGAACAAGCACGATCGAAACATGGATTATGAGGAAAGAAAGATTTAGTCGAAGAAGGAATAACCTGCTCATCCCATCAACGATTACAGCTCCCCACCTTGTCGGGCAGAAGCAGAAAGCGTCACCAGAGACAAGCAGTCATTCCAATTAAGTTAGCGAAGAGCAGCGCAAAGCCCACCCAATCGGGCCGATCAAAGTGCCAGAAAGAACGCACAGGGCAGGAGGGAGCTGTTGGAGAGAAAGTATTAAATTAAGAGATATAGGTTGTGGTCAGATTTACCCATAGGAGCGAAGGTGGTGTATTTTATAGAGAGAAGGACTAGTGGTGAAACATAGGTCAAGTGTGGTCAAAGAATTGGTTGGACGATCCGGAATGTGTGTTTGGTTCTTTAATTAGTTGCTCCAGAACGTTGAAAGAAATGCTGAATGATTCGGCTCCTCCCCACCTAAATCAGTATAAGAGGATCCCAAACCCATCAGTGTTGTGTACATTGGAATTCCCCTAGATAGAGGACCTCAGTATTTGGATGAAAGATATAACAGTCTCGTGAGAGGTTAGTAAGATATTAAAAAAGGCGTGAAAAATCTGTTTCATTAGGTAGAACAGTAGCAGAAAGCACAATTAAATTGTAGTAGAAGGAAAGAAAGATTTTAAGCCACCGAACATCGAAATTAGGTGATTCGAATTCACGAGACGTGTTACTGGAGTGTTTAATGTTAACATAGGCACATACTCCACCCTTTTAAACGGAAATTATGAAATAAGTTATAGTTTGATACGTTAAACGAGTAGAGGATGAATTCTTAGCCATCTGAGTCTCAGACAAGAGCCAAAAGATTAGGGCTAGAGTTTAGAGAGGTGGTATTCAACGGAAGCCGAGTTGGAATTTAAGCCACGGATGTTGGTGAAGTCAAATAGAAAGCCCGCATCTATGCAAATCTGCCATCTCACACACACACACACACGCACACACACAAACAAGAACAAAAGCCAAAAACAAAAGGAAAAATCGGGATAAAATTCGTCAAACGCTAAAACCTAAGTTAAAAAGTTTAATGTGCTAAAATTAATTAAAAATCAGATTTTGTATAATAAATTAAAAAAATAAAACTCACCAATTTACGTAACCCTTCCCAGTTTACCCTACTAAAAAATTCGCAACCCCCCCCCCCCAAAAGAAAACGACAAAGAAAAAGGAAAAAAAATTTAAAAATAGAACAGTCGGGATAAAATTCATCAAAGGCTAAAACCTAAGTTAAAAAGTTTAATGTGCTAAAATTAATTAAAAAATCAGATAAAAAATCTGAAAACCTTTACTTCTTCTATAATACTACACCTCCTACTCTAATCTCTAACCCCATCCCCTCATCTGTTTCCTCCTCCTCAAACCACTAACACTTTACTCTACTGGATTTATCTAAGACCCTTTTTGTCCACAGAAACACTCCTCCTCAAACCTCCTTCCACCAAATTACTTCAGCCCTCCGAATCCTTCGCCACAAGGCAAGTATCATCCGCAAATAGTATCATGTTCACTTCCCATCTATCACCCCTATCCATCAATTCCACCCCTCTCCCCTCCCTCATCATTCCTCTGCAGACACTCTCCATAAATAAATTGAAAAGCCTCGGTGACATTACACATCCCTGTCTCAATCCTCTCTTTACCCCAAACATCTCACTCTCCCCTCCTAATACTCTCACACACATTCTGCTATTCCTATAAAAGGCCCTAATACCTTTACCTAATTTACCCCCTACTCCATATTCCTCCAGCACCCTCCATAATTCCCCCCTCTTCACTCTATCATATGCTTTCTCCAGATCTAAAAAACACCCATACACTTTCCCTTTCCTTTCTATACCTTTCTCCACAAGCATCTTCATTGTGAATACTTGATCCACACACCCCCTTCCCACCCTAAATCCTCCTTGTTCTTCCCCCATTCTCTCTTCCGTTAAATCTCTCACCCTCTCAATTAGTATTCTCACACTTTCCCTACTACACTCAAAAGACAAATGCCTCTATAATTACCACACTCCATCCTATCCCCTTTCCCTTTATACAGGGGAACCAAACAACCATCCTCCCAATCCTGTGGAACCTCTCCCCTCCTCCAACATAAATTATATAACCTATAAAGCCATTCCTCCACCCCTCTGCCTCCCATCTGTAACATTTCCATACTCACACCATCTAGACCTGTGGACTTTCCTTTTTTTTCCTTTAGTTAACGCCCTAATAATTTCTTCCATTTGTATTTCCATATCCCCTTCCTGCCCCACTTCCCCCCCCATCCTCACCTCTTGTAAATCCTCCTCATCTCTCCCACCCATTTCATTCAATAATCCTCTAAAATATTCCCCCACCTTTTCCTCAGCCGCTATCTCCCCTCCTAATCCATTCCCCTTCCCTCCCTTAACCCCTCTCTCCTAACCCCTCCATCTTCTTCCTTTTTTTATTTACTTCTTTCCAGAATATCTTGCTCCCTGTTTCAAAATTTTCTGCCACTTTTCTACACCATTCATTATTTGCATTTCTCTTCGCCCTCTCCACCGCCCTCTTTGCTTCCACTCTAACCCTTCTATATTCCTCCCAGCTTTCCCTTCTCCTATTCCCCAACCATTTCACATAGACCTCTTTTTTCTTTTTCACCAACTCTTTCACCTCCCTCATCTCACCATTCACTTCCTTTCCTTCTACTTGCTCCCACCATTTTTACTCCACATATCCTTCTGGCCTCTTCACAAATTGTCTCTTTAAATCTCTTCCACTCCTCCTCCACTTCCCTAATTTCCGTCCCTCTCACGTCCCTCCACCTATCCTCCATACCCCTCCTAAACTCCCTCTTACACATTGTCTCATCTAATTTTTCCACCTTTATGACTTCTATTCTCCTCTTTTTTCCTCTCTTTCTCTAACCGTTACCTCTCCCCCACCCTTAACCTAGCAACCCACCGCAAATAGTGATCAGAATAAACCCCTACCCTGCCCTCTGATACATTTTACATCTAGTAATCTGCCTCTATCCTTTCTATTTATACACACATAATCCAATATCGCCCTCCCCCCCGTTATCTCACTCTTCCATGTATACTTATGATTTTCACTTTTCTTGAACCAAGTATTCCCAACTATCATTCTTCTATCAACACACAACTCTAACAGACTTTCTCCATTATCATTCCTTTCCCCTACCCCAAATGGACCTATAATTCTCCCCATCTCCTCTCTTCCCACTCCTGCATTCAAAATCTCCTAATAAACAAATTTTTCATTTACCCCGAAACTTTCCCCAACATTCATTCAACCACTCCAAAATCTTTCTCTCTCTCTCCTCCTCCCTCGCTCCATTTACTGGTGCATACGCGCATATAAAAACCCACATTCCCCCCCCAAATTTCACTTTAACCCACATTATTCTCGAACTCACCTATTTGCACCTTTTTACCTTATCCCACACCTCTTTCCTCATAACTATTCCTACCCCTTCCCTCGCCCTCACTCTCTCGTTCACCCCCGAAATCATACCCTTAAATTTTCCAAAGTCCATCTCCTTCTATCCTTTCAGCTTTGTTTCTGTCAACCCTAGCACATCCAACCTTTTTTCTTCGAACATTAACCCCACTTCTTCCCTTTTCAGATCCTCATTTATCCCTCTCACATTCATACAACCCACTCTAATCTAATCTCTTTTACCCATCCTATCTCTTTACTCCCCCTTACTCTCTTTTATCCTGACCCTCTTATTCACCACTCTACTTTCTACTATTCCCACACTTGATTTGGCTGCACGCTTACCGGGATCCCACAACCTGAGGCACTTCCCAATACCTCAAGCTCCAAACCCCGCTCAAACAACCACACCCTAAAAAATACCCTAAATCTATATTCTATAACTAATTCACACTATATCTATAAAACTTAAATTAAAACTTATGTTATTGTTTACGGAATTTATAATTACTTGGTGTATTCTCTTCCTACTGTTGAAGACACTCCTCTTCTTCTCAGAGTTCGATGGACAAAATCAAAAGATTTATACGTTCCCTGATTAATCTCTTCCTTCTGTATTAAGATCCTTGATGTAATCTATTCCTATAGTAAAAACAAAAGGATCCTTGATGTAATCTCCTTCTGTCTTGAAGATACTCTTCTTAGAGTTCCTTTGCTTTTTCTACACTTTATTCTTTCTTGCTTGATATACTTTCCTTGATGGAATACCCTCTAACTATCTTTAAGACACTCTTTTCATTCACAGAGTTCCCTGTTTTTTTCTACTACATACTTTATTTCTATCTGAATGTTGATTTTTCTATCGCAACACTAGTATTTAATTTTATTTGAATTACTTCTATTTCCTTTACTAAGTTGCACTTGAAAACCTTGAGGTGATCTTTTTCAAGTAAAGACAAAGTAGGAAACCTCAGTAAATTTATTCTTTCCTGATGATGATTTTTCCGCAACACTTGTACTTAAATTTTATTTAGAATTACCTCTATTACCTTTACTAAGTTGCACTTAAAATCCTTGAGATCCTTGAATGGTCTTCTTCAAGTAAAACAAAGCAAGAAACCTCAGCAAATTCCAAGAGTCCAAAAAGCACATATACTGGTAATTATGCCACTCCACAATTTATTTATTTATCAATCAAAATTCACTTATTATACCTTCAATACAAATTTTTAAAATCATAAAATTTAAATGAATGAGTCACAGAAGATTTTACTCTTCATTAAAAGCCTGGATCTTTTGAAGAGAGCTTGTTTTTCTAAAATTCTATTTTTCCTTCACTTTCGCAATTTTTCCCAGCTGTTTTCTTTCTAAATCTTCTATTTTAAACACGTCTTTATCCAACGGTATCAATCAAGAAAATATATATATATAATATATATATATATTATAATATATATATATATATATATAAATATTTATATATATATATATTATATATATATATATATATTATATATATATATATATATATAGTATATATATATATATAATTATATATATATATATATATATATATATATATATATATTTTGTCTGCGGAAGTATTAATTTCTCTTGTTTTAGTATATTTAACGTACAATAGTTGCGGTTGCGAATTGCGGTTGCGACCGCAATTCGCGGTCTACCGCAATTGCGTTTGCGGT
>JABUQX010086549.1:0-20897 GCA_015478945.1 Trachelipus rathkii
TGTGTTTCAGCCTGGACATCTAGGGGTGGTGGCTACGGGTGTGAGAAGAATTGATAAGAGAGGAATGAACGTATTAGAGAGTTGTGTTGGGTGAAGAAAGGGGTAAATGAGAGAATAAATGAAAGAGCGTTGAGATGGTTTGGTCATGTGGAAAGGATGAATGATAGTAGGTTGGTTAGCGGATGTATAGTGGTGAGTGTGTTGGGAACCGACGGCTGGGAGACCGAAGAGAAAAGTGGATTGATCGGTGAACGAATGTCTGAAGGAGAGAAATGTGAGTTTGGCAGAGGCGAGAATAAAGGTGCATGATAGGAGAGAATGGCGGGGTTTTGTATGGGGGCATGGTTGTGGCCCACCTGGGCCAGGGGATGAACCCTTACATTGACGATTTACCATAGTGAGGGTCCGTCGCTGTCCCATGATGCTCTAGGGTGGATTTTTCCTGGTCTGTGACGAGTCTCACCTAATTAAGTGGTCAAGGGGGCGGTAGGCTGGGCTTTTCTTTTCGACTTTGTCCTGTTCTCCTACTGCTTTTCTTTTCCGATGCTGTACAGCACCACACCCCCAATCTTGGGGCAAAGAGGAAGGTGAAAAAGAAAGAAAGAAAAAATATATATATATATATATATATATATATATATATATATATTTTATTGTAGATTAATATAATATCATAATGTATAATATATATATATATAATATATATATATATATATATATATTATATATATATATATATATTTGTGAGTTTCACTTCTACAAAAAGTCTAAGGATACAATATTTTTTTCAGTTGTAGTTTATAAGCAGTCTACAATTTTCTCAGTCTTTTGGTGAATGTTGGTTTTTACTATTTACTACAAGTCACATAATTTTAAGTTGCCTTTAAGGTCAGTAGGAGAAATTTTTTTTTGAAATGATCAATATTGACCATTAATAAGTCCTATGAATTTCATCGGATACGATTTACGTAAGTGTTATTTTTATTGTTTTTAGAATAGATGTCTTGTAAGCGAGCCTTCTTTCCTCAAGATAGTCGGATTTAGATACGTGAGAAATCTACGATCATCTTCATTCCTCAATTGTATTCTCTTGAGGTAAACTGATGCGTAATTCTTTTTGTTCCTGACCTTATGTCATACACTCTTCTTTGCTAAGTAATTTTTTTACATGTATATATATATTTTTTTAAAGGAACAGGGTACAGGACCCTTCTTTTGAACCTTTTTTTGCTTCGGGATCAGAGCATTGGATCCTTGCCTGAACAAGTGCTTTTCTTTTAATTGGGGCACAAGGCTTTTCTTGCAATTCTTCTTGTCCTGTGTTAGTTAAGCAAAGCAGGTTTTTTTTTGTTATTACACCTTTGGCTTTAGAAACGCCCTCACAACTGTCTTCATCACTTTAGCCACAACCCTTAATCATGCCCAAGGTATTTGAGAGTAATAAATATAATCATTTTGTCTTGTTTAAGTAAAATAAATACAATTATCTTGTCTTGTCTTAATTAAGTATAAATAAATACAAATATCTTGTCGTATTTAAGTAAACGGCGTAAAGAGATATAAAAACAAATGTCAAAAATTGTAACTTTGTTTTTTTTGAATACAAATATTTATTTTTAACTTAAGAAGTTTGTGCTAAACATTATTAATTAAGTGAATTGACTGTTAGCGCCTTAATTGATACTCTAAAAGTAAACTTCTAAAAACAATATTAAAGTGTGAGTGAAATAAGAACAGTGATAAAACTACTCTAAGTCTATTAAAACTTAAAATTAAACTTACTTTATATTTTTTTTACTCGGGTGTTTATTCACAAACTATTAAACATTTGTAAACATTATTTACTTATTCTGAAAGGAATAAATCTTATATGTTGTGATTATAGGTCAAATTTTTTTAGGTTTAAGAGCATTTATGTACATAATTATCTAATTTCTGATAGCGATATCAGTACCTCAAAATTTCCAATATAAATAATTATATTTTGTAAAACAAATTTACCGATTTCTGATAGCGATATCAGTCTCTCGAAATTTCCAATACGAACTATTTCAAAAAGGAGTTCGGAGTCAACGGCCTGAAAGAAATTTGATACTCTGTTTTGCTGGCCAAGCAAAACAATTAAAGGGGAGAAGGGAGTTAATATATATATATAAAAAATATATATATATATTGGGGGTTCTGATGTGTTGCACATCTATTAATAAAACATGAATGTAATCTTATTTGAATATATTTATTACTTGTAATGCCTTGTATAATGAGAAATAATTAATTAAACTTAAAAAAACAACACTTCTTTACCTGTCTTTCTTGTCTATTGGCACAATTTTGCAAGGTTAAATCAAAGACATTTCTTTATTAAGGTAATCACTTGGCTTTGCTTTTACTGATTTATGATATCTCTAAAACATTTGATTGTGTGGCATTAATCCTTGAATATATATTTTTTTTCATGTTACTGTCTGAATGTTGGAGCTGGAACCTTTTATATTCTTTGAAGAACTGTTTTCTGATTGTCCTTGGTCACCTTAGCTTGATGTTATACCTTGCATGCGAATGAAGCACGAATAAAATTAGATATAAGAATAGTTTAAGCACTTAAGCCAGACGAAGGTCATTGGAGTGGAAAAGGACGGTGAGTGTTCATGCAACAAAGTTTTTTTTTGCCTTTATTTTGTGGGGCATTATCTTAGTAAGTAATTTTTATACGATCTCGTGTTATTGAAACTGATTTTCTTCCATTGTTAGGACTTGTGTAAGTCACTACCGTAAAACAATTACACTTGCTTTTATTCCCTTGAAATCTGCATTCACTTTCACATTCCCGACAATTCTACAACACAAAATTGGTAGCAGAGCGTAGTTGCTTGACTACCTTGCTACCTTTTCCTTACTTTTTCTTTGACTTTCTCGGTTTTCTATCTTTTTCGAAGTATTATCCGGTTCTAGCTCCGTGTGTTGTTGCGTAAAATTTCTGATTCCTTCATCGTCAGTTCATCCTGTCATTATCGTGTGTCTCCTTTACTGTCTAGTATACATTCCAGTTCTCTTACATTCTCACATACATAACACCAAGAATCATGGCGGAAAATGTGGTTGTGAGTGAGAGTGGGGAGGTTGGTGAGTTGGGAGAGATTGGTGTGCAGGGATTGAATTTGAATGGGGGGGGGAATTCGGATGAAATAAAGCAGATATTAGCGGCAGAACTGGAACAAAAGAAATTACAACAGAGTTCGGTAAAACCGAAACCTAACACCACCCTTGCAACAACTAATTCTACGGTTACACCGTCTACAAGAAACAACCCTTTAGGTGGTGAAATCACCAAACAGCAACTGACTCAACAAATGGCAGAAGGACAAAGGTTGATGGAAAGAATGGCGAGGTTGCCATCTCCACAATGGAATTTCCCACAAATGTCAGCAATGCAACAGGGCTCACAAGAGAGTCAATCTGTCCCTTTTACATCAAATGAGAATGAGGCATCCTCATTGGTAAATCAGGTAAATCAAACACAATCTGATGTAACAGATGGAGATTGGTTGAAAGCAATTTATTTGCAAAACCAGCAAATGATAATGGCCTTTTCTAAAGTAGTCTTGTTACTGGAGGGATTTATACCCCATCAGTCAACAAGAATGATCCCTATAGGGAAATACTCATTGGAGAATGGGGAGCCTTTTCCCCAGTTCTTACAGCGTTTTGAAGAATATGCGAGAATAACATATCCACGATCGACATCGGAAGGTTGGAGAACACATCTGGGTTCATACCTGGAGGGGGATATGAAAGATGTGTACGAGTTATTAATGAAGAACAATGCAGGGTATACTGTTATAAAAACGCAACTAGTTGAATGGTTTACTGACTATTTACGGAAGAAGGTTAAAACCCATCTTAATAACTTTAATGAAGCGAAAATTCTTTCCCATGAAACGATACCCTTGTATGCTCTTAGGTTGCAGGGTTTAGCCGAGATGGGATTCCCGGGTTCAGATGTAAAAAATATGAAAATGGTGCGTGAAAAATTAATAAATAGTACGCCGTTGCAAGTACAACAACTTATACAAGCATCCATTACTGTATGTGAGATTGCTTTGGCAGGTGTTCCCATGAGTTGGGAAGCATTAGTCAAAATAATCTCGCAACACTATAATAGTTATAAAAACAACGGACATATGTCAGCCTCGGCGACTCCTCAAATACCATCCCAAGAGATTATTCCAGAACCATATTCACCTGAGGTGATTGATATTTCTAATCTACAAACACATCCAAATTCATTACTACCCTTACCTATACAAACACACGAATATTACAATCAACAACAAAATATCGTACCCCGGGGATATTTAACGTATCCGGGCTATGAACCACCTATGCAACAAGTATCTCAACAACAATATGTTGTACCAACATTTGCACAGGTGGTTGCCAAACCTCCAATCCCTCCATCGAATGTGAATAACCCTAGAGGTAGTGTCCCTCCAAATTCACCTCGCCAAAATAGGACTTTCTATCCATCTAATAAAGGTCAAAATTCCCCTAAGAAAGGGCGTTTATCACCACAACAAAATAATCGTCAACAACAACAACAACAAAATCAACCCTCTCAACAACCAACATCACAACCTTCCCAACAACCTACTGCTTCTTCATCAACACAACAACCATGGTGGGCCGGAAATAACATTTCTTGTAAGTATTGTAAGACACCGGGACACCATGTTAAAGATTGTCCATCGAGGCCTTATTGCCAATTTTGCGGTAAGAGGGGGCATGTCTATGAAGAATGCTATGCTGAAAAGAATCAATGCATACGATGTAAAGAACATGGACATATAGTGCAAGATTGCCCACTAATGACAGAAAAACAAGTTAAATGTGACTCTACTTTGCGATGTCCTTATTGTCAGGGAAGTCACTTGGGCATGAATTGTCCACAGAGATCCCCTAAAAGTTCAAAAAACTAATTCACTCTGTGGGAGATGACCCACCCACAGAGCGAGAAGAACAACCTAAACAGCAGCGTCATAAAAAGCGTCGAAAGACAAACACCGGGTCACATTTGCCACCACCTCAACCATCTATGTTTGACGAAATTGAAAATTTAACAGTAGAACCTATAGAGGAATTATTACAGGTTGAGGTTGCTGAATGTCCACTGGATATATTCGATCTTGTTAAACCGTCTTCGGAGACTGAAATTGAGGAGATTGATTCTCAAGAAAAAGAAAATTTATTAATCAACCATGATTTAATTCCCCTTTCGGGATCAGTCAATCTTGATAATTATTCACTTACTAATTTACTCCAGCAGGAGTCTACATTAACCACGCCTAAGAAAGGCCCTTGCCTTTATCTAAAAAACTTATCCACATCTTCACCTGCTACTCTAGTTATAGGGGTTATAATAGATGACTCCCAACAAACACAGCTAATAGATGCTCTTGTAGATACTGGAGCTTCAGTTAGCATTATAACACATAGAACTTATAAACTTTTAGATTCTAATAAATATCCTATGCAGCCTACTGAATATGTCAGTATTCGTGGCATCGGTGATGTCATTTTTGAAGTTTTGGGGGCTGTCACATTATCATTACATCTTTCTAACAATTATAGAACACAATTTAGGGACTTTGTGATAGTTCCAGATGAGGTTGTATGTTATGGAGTAGTAATTGGTTATGATCTTTTACAAGCAGAAAATATTTTGCCAGACTTGGCCAATAAAGAACTAATAACTAGACATGACAATGTCCTGACAATAATTGCTAAAGATATCAGAACTGCAGCAGGGCAGGAACATGCTGCGAAATTAGATCACGATGTACTAATTCCATCTAATAAAGGAATTACCGTAGCTATAAAGCCAGAAGAAATATTAAGAAATAAAGACTTAACTAGTAAAACACTTTTGTTATTCACTCCTAATGATAAAAATCACTTTGTGATGGACCATGCAGTCATATCTTATACATTTGACACTCCAGTAGTGCTACCTTGTTACAACATTTCTAGTAATATAATTAAAATCAAATCAGGTTACCCACTCGGGTCATTTTCTGTTCTTTCTATTCATCCTATCCATCCTATAACATCAGTGCCTGTAAATCTGGTCGAACTCACCCAAAAACCTCAAAGCACATACCAGGAATGGACATCTGCTAATCTCGAAGAGGCTTTTCAGCTTGATTCAACAGACCTGACTCGGGAGCAAAAAGATCAATTAATACAACTCTTACTGAAATATCCAACTGCTTTAAGCCTCGGAGATACAGATGTGGGGTGTACCTCTGTTCTTAAACACTCAATTGAAACTTACATAGATAATCCTATATGCGAACCTGTTCGAAGACTTCAAGGTCCTATTTTATATGAAGTGGAGGAAGTGTGCAGAAAACTCGAAGCTGAAGGCATCATCAGGCAATCGTTTTCTCCTTACTCAGCACCGGTAGTACCCATCAGAAAACCTGATGGGGCTATGCGGCTATGTATAGATTATCGAAAACTAAATTCTGTCACAAAGGGAGATTCCTTTCCCATTCCTAATCTGACAGATACCCTTTTTAGCTTTCAAGGCAAGCAATACTTCACGACTATCGACCTAATAAAAGGTTATTATCAAATAGAAATGGAGGAAGACAGCGTAGAAAAAACCGCCTTTTCTACACCATTATCCCATTGGGAATTTCTTAGAATGCCTTTTGGCGTAAAAAACGGACCCGCCACGTTCCAGAGAGCCATGCACTTGATATTGAGTCACCTTTCATGGGAAGAAGTCAGGGTTTATCTGGACGATGTGCTTATCATCACTAAAACCTTTGCAGAACATTTGGCAGTATTAGAAGAGGTGCTTACAGCATTCATGGTTAACGGTTTCAAATTGAAACCTTCAAAAACGTATTTACTAAGACGAGAAGTAAGCTTCCTGGGACACGTAATTTCAAGTAAGGGTATGATTCCCTTGGAAAAGAATCTCAAAGGAATTCAGGACTTCAAAGCACCAACTACAGTTAGAAAGGTTCGACAGTTTATGGGGCTGGTTAATTTTTATCGCCGGCATATACCGAACTGTTCAGTGATTGCAAAACCCCTGTTTGACCTATTGAAATGTAAATCAACCATTCCTTGGACGCGGGAATGTCAACAAGCTTTTTGAAAAAATTAAAACACTCTTAAAACTAAACCACCCTTATTAACTTATCCGGATCGTACAGAAAAAGCACAACCACTCTTGCTTTATACAGATGCATCGGGAATAGGTGCCGGAGCCTGTCTTAGCCAGGTTCAGGATAATGAAGAAAAACCTATAGCATACATCTCAACAGTATTTTCAAAGGCTCAAAGGGGGTATAGCACTACTGAGAGGGAGGTTGCTGCCATTCGTTGGGCCGTCAGGTCATTAAAACCGTTCTTATATAAGATTAAAGTCAGAATATACACAGATCACAAACCTATCCTATTCTTGCAAAACATGCCACTTGTAAACCACCGAGTTGCCCGAACTCTGGAGGAATTAAACGACCTCGATTATGAGCTTCACTATTTACCAGGCAAACAAAATATAGTCGCAGACTTTTTGTCTCGTAACCCTTATGAAATTAGATCCGAAACAATTGATAAAAGTTATATCCCAGAAATTCCAGACGGATTTATAGAACATTCTATGCCTGGAGGTGGGGATTCCCTTTTTCAATGTTTTTCACAGTATTTATACAATAATGTAAGTCAACATATAGCACTACGTGTAAATATAATAGAAGAATTAATAGAGCATCGAAAAGATTATCATTTGCCAACTGGCAAAGGCGAAAAACAAACCCTTCAACAATTAAAATTGTCAAAATATCCAGGCCAACTTCCATTCACACATAGTATTCAAGCTTTTGCAACGATGTACAAAGTAAAAGTGTTGGTGTATAGTTCTAAAGAACACCCTCTTCAATTTGGATATCAACCTCTGATTCAGAGGAGAAAACCTGTTACTTGTTTTGCAGAGGAGGGATACACTTTAATCTTTTAAAACCTGTGAATTCAGAGGAGTTACCAACATCAGTTACTACAGCAATAATCGCATATCCACAATTACAACCTAATTCTAAGAGTCCTCCAGTAATTCATTATAATTTAGTGCCAGATATTTTGATAGAAGAGGATTTATCAGAATTAAACCTTCATCTCCTTTATGAATTAAAGAACTCTGGTGGGGAGGAGATGACTATGGACAAGTTGCCTAACACAACTATAACTTTACATAATTTTTCTTTGGTGTTGAATTCACAGGATTCAGTGGAAGTCATTATGTCTCAGATAACTGAATGTCAACAAGTTGATCCTTTATTGAGAAGGTTAATGAGAGCTTTGCGGAACAATCAACCCTTCAGGGGACCCTTAAAATTATTCAACCGTTCAAGAAAATTTTTGTTTGTTCAGGATGACCACATAATCCACAGTAATCGCAATAATCACTATCATTACGTGGTCTCGTTCAGTTTTGCCGTACAGGTAGCTATAATAAATCATTTTGAATTTGTTCATATAGGGCAGAATAAATTATATGCTCTTATAGAAAATATAATATGGCATCCCAAGTTGAGAATGATTTGTCAGGATGTCACTAGATCCTGTCACACTTGTCAATTGGCTAAAATTTCTAACGTCATTTGGGCGCCACCTAAAATAAAGATTAATACTTATCATCCATTTGAACTCACAGCAGTTGATCTTTTACAATTGCCTAAATCCAACAAAGGAAATAACTATGCGTTGGTTTTCATAGACCATTTTAGTAAATGGGTGGCTGCTGTGCCAATAAAAACTAAGCATACTGCTACCGTTGCAACGGCTTTAGAAAATATCATACCGTACTTACCAGTGATTCCATCAAGACTTATGTCGGATAATGCTAGGGAGTTTAGGGGACCTCTTTTTGAAAATTTGCTCCTTTCCTTAGGTATTTATCATATTTACACAACTCCTTACAACCCTTCATCGAATGGTATAGTGGAAAGAATGAACAGAACTTTAATACAGTATTTAAGAGTTTCTCTCACTGATCCCGGTCAGTGGGATATCATATTACCACAAGTAATTTTAAAATATAATCATCTGAAACATGCAGAAACGGGAAAAACACCTACGGAAATTTTATTTAGAGATGCTCATGGAGTTCATCCAAAATTACCTTGGACAAGGTTTACCCAGTATTGGGATGAAGGACATGAAAAGTACCATTCTTACTCACTCGGCCAATTGGTGGCTCTTAAGGTTCAATTGCCAGGAGACCTCACCTTGAACAAATTTAAAGAAAGGTACCAAGGACCATTGACAATAATTAAAATAAACTCGAATGACGTAACTTATATTGTCGAGGCTCCAGACACCGGACGACAATACAGGGTGCATCACCGACAAATAAAACGATGGAATTCACCTCCAAAATATTTAGAACGAACGCCAATTTTCATCGAATTGTTAACACGACCTTTAGCTCCTGCTCTAGAACCACTGGAGGAGATTAGGGAAGAGCGGAGTGAAACAACACCTGCTGAATTGCCAAATTTTGAAACGGATTCAGACGATGAGGAAGAGTTTCTGGGATTTCCGGATGTTCCACCTCCGGATTTCTCTAATGTCATATATCACCTGAATCAAAGTATCCTGTTGGCGAATTCCTTAAATCCGATTCCGGATCCAGATGATGTGCGATCAACATCTCCATACGATAAGGAGTATTTGATAGAGAATGACCAGTTGAGTGATATCTCATCATATCATTTGGGGAATTTGTTTTTAACACCGGAACAGATGTCGGTGATACCACTTTTGATCAATAACTCACCTAGATTGCATATTTCTCCTGATACAATGGAAACTCCGACTTACATTTCTTATACTCCTATTAATATAACTCAAGATAGAGAACAGTTGGCAGTGCCTCAAAGACAGGCTAGAAGGTTATCCATGGAGGATTTATCGTCCAGAGCCAGTTTTACGGGCTCTCCACAAGCACAGAATCTTTACGACGACATTGCTCCTTTGGAATCTTTAGGAAAAACATCCACACCTACAATAGATATACCTAAACTGGAACTTTCCACACTATCAGATACCACATCTACTCAATTAGAGATCCCAGAGATCCCATCGGGACACACCGCATCAATAATTAAAGAATTTTTAGAATTGGACAAGTCTCCAATTAAAACACCACCCTCTATTCAAACTACTTTTGGAAAAAGAAAAACAGTGCGATGGGCACCAACCTTATCTACAAGGGTGTGCGAGGAGGAAAGACTAGATGAATCAAGGTTCACAGGGTCTATAGTAAAGGAATCAAGGTTCACAGGGTCTATAGCCTCTCGTACACGCCAGAGATCTTCTTTAGAAGAAAACACACAACCCTGGGTACAACCCCGTGTCTTGGAGAGAAGACGAAGAAGGCATACCGTTACGGAAGAACACTTGGAAGAAGAAGGACCTGAAGAAGAGGCATAAATTAAATACTAAAAATCTGTATATCATGTAAGTGTTTTTGTGTTTAAATTGGGTTTTGTAATAATTGTACTTTTGTTTAATAAATAAAAAAAATTTTTTTGTTGTTTTATTTTTTTGTAAAGTAAAATATGAATAAAAATCATTCTTGTTTGATGGAGAAATTATAACCTGAAAAACTGAAATTAACCACGGAATGTGATGTTCATCTTTTCATTTCATCGTGATGTTCTGGTGGAATGGATCGTCTGGAAGAGGACACCGAAGAAATTGGAGATCATCTTTTCAATTCGTCGTGTGATGTTCTGGGAGGATGGATCATCTCTTTTGGACCGCATTGGATGGGGAAGATGGTTACTACATACCTGAAAAGGAAGAAGTAAAGAAATATAAAGCGATATGGGCATAACATCAATTGAATCTACAAGTATATTACTAAAAAATTTTTGTCAATAAATGCTCAAATATTTTTTTGTTTGTTTTAAAAAATGAATGTAATCTATACTACCCTTATTAAACCTGCTAACTTAAAATGGGGGGGGGGGGTTCTAAAGAAACATTTTTTTTCATTTAATCATTTATAAATCTTATAGTATGTCATTATGAGAATCTAATTTTGAATATTATACATTTCAGATACTCTTTGTTGGACACTCTATGATTTCATACCTGGAGTCGGGGTATGAACAAAGATATTCTAACCCAAAGAAACACACATTTCAATTTAAAAGGGCAATGTATTACAAGTTCGAGGACATTCCTAGATGTGTAAATATTCATATTACACCAGATACGACTCATCTTGTGGTGTTTTCTGTTTTCCGTATGGCATATAGCCAGATGATTTATCTGCCAGTCAAATCTAAAGGTAGATACAAGGAATACAAAATAACCCTTCCAGATGTAACTTTTCGAGCTGAGGAGGTTGTCCCTATTATGGAAGGCATTTATCAAATGGCGTACAAAGTTAATCCTAAGATGAAAGTTTTTCTTGTCTTGCCTGCATTACCTGACCTTCCCTATTATAATTTTCATAGGTATATTGCACACGCACCGGAGGAAGTTCAGGAATGGTATAATAGCTTTAAACATTCTGATCCTAAGGTTTTGAATAGGGATACTATCCTTGTTCATAATGAATTACTTAGACTCCATACTTCCGCTTTGCAATGGAAGGGTAAACGTACTTTGTCGATGACCGATGCTTTAAGACTGGTTCGTCGAGATCTATATAGTCAATATCAGCTTTTAGTAAATCCCAAGAATGAAGTATATTCATTGGGGGCTGATGGCTACAATAAAGATGGGATACACCCGAATAAAGAATTTGTTAAAGCATTTTGGGAAATGTTAAAAGATTTTGACACATTAGATATGAACACTAAACTACCACCAGACGCACCTTTTCAAATGACAGTAGCTTCACAATTTCGTCTTCGTCAGGGTCTTGTAAAAGATGACGATACAACCCTTAACACCACAACGTCCCTTGCAGGTCCAAGTTCAGCCGGAACGTCGTCAAATGAAGAACGGACATACTTGCGACCTGTGAGGTCATCTGAGGCAAGGCATAGGCCGGAGGTTCATTCGAGTCTTTCTTGCTCGGATCAGAACCAAACCGCTCCCAAGAACCTCCGACCTTCCTTTGAGCAGTCACGTGCGATCCAAGGAGAAACACCTGAAGTGTCTCCCTTTGATCCAATTCCTTCTGAATATTCATTTAAACGTCCAACTCCGTCGTCCTTTTATACTCCAGAGAGTAAGGTGACACCACGAATATCACTAGCCAAATCCTTACAACGCATGACGTTTCAGGAAGCAGACCTGATACAGGGTTCTTATAATCGATTTGTCACTTATGCTTTGGGGGTGTTGCATACAAAAAATGACCATATAGATGGAAAAGAATTTAGGCATATACTTGAGAATCTCACTCAGGGATATGAGCAGAATGGGCCTTAAAAAATATTTTTTTTACACATATTACACTTTTCTTATTTTTCTTTTTTTTTTTCTCTCTCCTCAATTGTTTTACCAGCTCTCCCCCGTTTTTCCGTCAAAATTCGACGGGTGGGGAGGAAAATGTAGAGTTTCACTTCTACAAAAAGTCTAAGGATACAATATTTTTTTCAGTTGTAGTTTATAAGCAGTCTACAATTTTCTCAGTCTTTTGGTGAATGTTGGTTCTTACTATTTACTACAAGTCACATATTTTTAAGTTGCCTTTAAGGTCAGTAGGAGAAATTTTTTTTTGAAATGATCAATATTGACCATTAATAAGTCCTATGAATTTCATCGGATACGATTTACGTAAGTGTTATTTTTATTGTTTTTAGAATAGATGTCTTGTAAGCGAGCCTTCTTTCCTCAAGATAGTCGGATTTAGATACGTGAGAAATCTACGATCATCTTCATTCCTCAATTGTATTCTCTTGAGGTAAACTGATGCGTTAAATTTTTTGTTCCTGACCTTATGTCATACACTCTTCTTTGCTAAGTAATTTTTTTACATGTATATATATATTTTTTTAAAGGAACAGGGTACAGGACCCTTCTTTTGAACCTTTTTTTGCTTCGGGATCAGAGCATTGGATCCTTGCCTGAACAAGTGCTTTTCTTTTAATTGGGGCACAAGGCTTTTCTTGCAATTCTTCTTGTCCTGTGTTAGTTAAGCAAAGCAGGATTTTTTTTGTTACTACACCTTTGGCTTTAGAAACGCCCTCACAACTGTCTTCATCACTTTAGCCACAACCCTTAATCATGCCCAAGGTATTTGAGAGTAATAAATGTAATCAGTTTGTCTTGTTTTAAGTAAAAATAAATACAATTATCTTGTCTTGTCTTAATTAAGTAAAAAAATAAATACAAATATCTTGTCGTATTTAAGTAAAAGAAGTAAAGAGATATAAAAACATTGTCAAAAATTGTAACTTTGTTTTTTTTGAATACAAATATTTATTTTAACTTAAGAAGTTTGTGCTAAACATTATTAATTAAGTGAATTGACTGTTAGCGCCTTAATTGATACTCTAAAAGTAAACTTCTAAAAACAATATTAAAGTGTGAGTGAAATAAGAACAGTGATAAAACTACTCTAAGTCTATTAAAACTTAAAATTAAACTTACTTTATGTTTTTCTATTCGGGTGTTGATTCACAAACTATTAAACATTTATAAACATTATTTATTTATTCTGAAAGGAATAAATCTTATATGTTGTGATTATAGGTCAAATTTTTTTAGGTTTAAGAGCATTTATGTACATAATTATCTAATTTCTGATAGCGATATCAGTACCTCAAAATTTCCAATATAAAT
The DNA here is from genome assembly GCA_015478945.1 of Trachelipus rathkii. Lineage (NCBI taxonomy): Eukaryota > Metazoa > Arthropoda > Malacostraca > Isopoda > Trachelipodidae > Trachelipus > Trachelipus rathkii. The sequence continues at coordinate 13,822 of JABUQX010086549.1, forward strand.
AATTATATTTTGTAAAACAAATTTACCGATTTCTGATAGCGATATCAGTCTCTCGAAATTTCCAATACGAACTATTTCAAAAAGGAGTTCGGAGTCAACGGCCTGAAAGAAATTTGATACTCTGTTTTGCTGGCCAAGCAAAACAATTAAAGGGGAGAAGGGAGTTAATATATATATATATAAAATATATATATATATATATTGGGGGTTCTGATGTGTTGCACATCTATTAATAAAACATGAATGTAATCCTATTTGAATATATTTATTACTTGTAATGCCTTGTATAATGAGAAATAATTAATTAAACTTAAAAAAACAACACTTCTTTACCTGTCTTTCTTGTCTATTGGCACAATTTTGCAAGGTTAAATCAAAGACATTTCTTTATTAAGGTAATCACTTGGCTTTGCTTTTACTGATTTATGATATCTCTAAAACATTTGATTGTGTGGCATTAATCCTTGAATATATTTTTTTTTCATGTTACTGTCTGAATGTTGGAGCTGGAACCTTTTATATTTCTTTGAAGAACTGTTTTCTGATTGTCCTTGGTCACCTTAGCTTGATGTTATACCTTGCATGCGAATGAAGCACGAATAAAATTAGATATAAGAATAGTTTAAGCACTTAAGCCCGACGAAGGTCATTGGAGTGGAAAAGGACGGTGAGTGTTCATGCAACAAAGTTTTTTTTTGCCTTTATTTTGTGGGGCATTATCTTAGTAAGTAATTTTTATACGATCTCGTGTTATTGAAACTGATTTTCTTCCATTGTTAGGACTTGTGTAAGTCACTACCGTAAAACATATTGACACTTTGCTTTTATTCCCCTTGAAATCTGGCATTCACTTTGCACATTCCCCCCCGAAATTCTACAACACAAAAATATATAATATAATTATAAATTATATATTATTATATATATTTATTATATCATATAGTATAATATATATATATTATATCTTTCTTTCTTTCTTTCTTCTCTTCCTCTTTGCCCCCAAGATTGGGGGTAAGGTGCTGTACAAGCATCGAAAAGAAAGCATAGGATGAACATGACAAATGTCAAAGAAAGCCCAGCCTTTACGCCCCTCGTACCATTAATTAAGTGAGAGCATCGTCACAGACAAGAAAATCCACCCTGAGCAATCATGGGACGCAGACGGTACCCTCACTATGGTTAAATCGTAAATATGTAGCGGTTCATCCCCTGGCCCAGGTGGTCCACACCATGCCCCCATACAAAACCACGCCATTCTCTCCTATCATGCACTTTATTCTCGCCTCTGCCAAAGCGCGGCACGATTTGCTCGCTCCTTCAGACACTCGTTCACCGACTCAATCCACTTTCATCTTCGATCTCCCCGGTCGGTTCCATACACACTCACCACTATATCCATCCGCTTAAACACCTACTCTCATTCACCTTCCACTGACCGAAAACTCTCAACATACTTTCATTTATTTCTCTCATTTACCCCCTTTCTTAACACCACACCACTCTCTAATACGTTCATTCCTCTCTTTCATCAATTCTTCTCACATCCTAACGCCCCTAAGAGTCCATCTGAACACATTGAACTTTAGAATTATTTATTTCTTTTCGGACCATAGTCTCACTACCATACCATAACACAGTAACAACATACCCTCATGTAAGAACCCTATGCACACTCAAGACTTAGTCCGCTTTGCATTCACCATACGATTTAATTTGCAGCCAGCCAGCCGTGCCCGTGGCCATTCACCGGAACTTTCCTACTACATCTGCATCATCCGTTCCCTCTCATCAACATATACCCTAAATATTTTAAACTCAGACACTGTTCTAGCTGCTCACCAATCTAACATAACTTCACACTGAGCGATCGTCCCTCACAACCATAACCTTACTGCTATCTACATTTACTTCAAACCCCTCCTTCAACACACCCTGCCAAATCTCTTATCAATCCTCTCAAAACTCTCTTCAGATTGAAACACAGACAAATCATCCGCATATATAGTAGGGCAACCCTCTCACCAATCCATTTCTCCACCATTCTAAACATTTCCTGCCATCCCACCTCAAATTTCTTTCAATAACCCCATCCATATAACAAATGAAATAACCAAGGAGACATAACACCCTGTCTTACTCCGCTAATTTAATGCTAAACCATCACTCATTGAACATTTATTCTAACACGCTTCCACGAGCGGTATACAGGGTGCTGTGGTTGATTCATGGTCAGAATGCCTGACCACCAACACCATAATATCACTAACATGGACCATAGAGAGCTTCCCTAATAACTCTAGTATACGCCTGTTGAAAAATCCATAAAACCTAAATACAATTTTATTCTTCTTCTCTCTCATTTCTCAATCATTTGTTTCAATGGAAAGATTTGATTCCACACATCCTCTACCACTCCTAAACGCACCTTGTTCTTCACGCAATCAGATCCCTCAGTCACTCGAGCGCAACTACTTAGACCAACAATACACAATATACCTTCCCTTACAACACTCAATATTAAACTTATCCCCCGCGCTAGTAAGGGGGGATTTCTCTACAGTTCCCTTTCTCTCCCTTACCCTTATACAAGGGTACTATTACCGGTCTCCTCCAATCCCTTGGCTTTGCGTGACGGTGGCTGCGGGGGGGCGGGGGGGGTGGGGGGGGGGGGGGTGGGAGGGGGGCGGGGCGGCGGCGCCCGGGGGGCGCGGGGGCACGCAGCCCGGGGGGGGGCGCCCCCGCGTGGGGGGGGGTGGGTGGTGGGCGTTTTGGGTGGGGGGGTCGTCCATCCCTTGAACTATGGCCCTCCATGCAGATGCTTTATTATAGGATTCAACTTCGCATCAATCCAATGCAATCAGGCCGACGGTCGCCTCCGCGCTGTGAATCATTTCAACTTGTAATTTCCCATCTATAGGGGCCGTGCAGATTTACCATTCTTTCAATCTTTCTCACCGCTACCGCATGTACCTCCTCCTGACTAATAGAGCCTCGATCGCCAAATATACCTATTCCCTTCTGCAGTCCAGGTCAAACGCGCAGACGGATTCACTAACAACCTCATCATTAGGTTAAAATTGTGCAGATTCGAAGTGTCTTTCCACACTCCTCCGCTCAGGCATCCCATTTCATCAAAGTTACCAAAGCAGCCATGCCCTATTCATTTGGCTAAGCTAGATTCCCTTATTCTCATTCTTAACCTTTCGCGCTTGGTTCCCGAAGAGCTTCCTATTTCCTTGTATTCCCATTCCACTCCTTCCAACTGTTCATTTTACCTCGTTGTTTTCTCCTACGTATACACCTTTTAGTAATTCTTTTTTTTCCTCCTTATATAATCCAAGCATCTTTCTTTTGAATCTTCATTTTATTTGCTTTAAGTACATTCACCATTGTTGCTTTTTTTGTTTTCCTATTAAACCGTTTCAATCACCTCTCATTCACTATTGCGCTTGTTAACATTCTTACTTCCTAGCTTTAGAGCACATCCACTCACTTCCTTTGCACTACTAACAATTGCTTTCTTCATTCTGCCCCGCAGATTTGCTCATATCAACTTGTTCCATTCAAACCGTGGTGTTGAGGCAAGCGGAGCGCTTTACATACTTATGCGTCTGTATAATCTATATATATTAATATAATATAATAATTATATATGATATATATATATATTAATAGGTGATGTAGGTAGAGAGGGTATATGAGTAGTAGTGATAAGTGAGTAGTATATATACGGGGTAGTATAATAATATAGTATGTATTTGACTGTCCCAAAGTAGTAAGTGTACTGATGTCCGGTATGTAGATTATGGGGTAGTTTGGAGCTTACGTGAAATCAGAGTTGATCTCCTTCAAAGTATGACGCCTTGGAGGTTACAACAGCGGTTCCAACGTTTCGTCCACTGTTCATAGCAGTACCGGAAAGTCCATTGTTCCTGAGTGTGTTTAGTTCATGGTAGTTTTTTTTAATGTTTTTCCATCGTCGCAAAATGAGGTGACCCGTGTGCAACTCAGTGGTGTTAAGCTAGGGAAGGGGTAGAACAGCGCACGAGCTAGGATCTGGGGCTGGCGAGGCCAACGCGCTGTAGTGGGCAGATGTGGGAGGTACTGGTGGAAGTGGTTTGTTGTGCTTCGCCAGAAATTTTTAATTGGAGAAGCGACTGTCGAGATAGCGCGTTAATCGTGGTCAACCCCCAAACGTCCTGGCAATGTCTGTTCTGATTCGCTGAACTCGTTTCGAAGTCGTTCCAAGACATCTTTGGAAAAGACGTGATTAACTGTCTGTCCTGAAGGTACAATTTCCTTGTGCACAATACCACGGCTGTCAAAAAACAATAATCAGTGTTTTTACCTTGGACTTTCTCATACGTGCTTTCTTCGGACAAAGAGAATTTTTCGTGTGCTTCTTACCCGAGCACTTTGCCGTTTGGTTTCAGGATCCTACTCAAAAACCCATGATTCATCGCCTGTTATAGCTTTATCCAAAAAATTGTGCTCGATTTCGAGTTTCAAGTAAATCTTGACAATTTTGACCCTGTTTCACTCTTTCTGATCCACAACAATATTTCGGCAATAGGTTGTTGCACAAATTGTTTCCCACTGTGCAAATGGTATCGGGTTAAACATTCATGAACTGTATTTTTATCCAAACCAGTTTCTTCTGCAATTCACTTTGACACTGAACTAGCGGTCTTCTCATACAGCCTCTACAAACTTTCCACAGTTTCATAGTTTGTTGACGAGATGGTCTTCCACAACGAGGGTCTTCTTTAACATTTGTCTCGCCCTCTTGTGAAAAGCTTTGTGCCACTTAAACAACCAAATAGTTTCGATAGAGCGGCCTCCCATAAGCTTCGCTTTAAAGAAGCAAATGTTCTCGGTTGCAAACATGTTACTGTCTTCACACAGAATTTGATAGTGTAATAGCTGTTCAATATTTACCTGCATCGCAAAACATAACCGAGGTATAAGAAAACAGCGCCCATACGACATAAAGATGTAGTGGCAAAAACGAACGAAGGTTAGACCACACTGTCGGCGATACATAAACAGATGTTATTTGATCGGGTGACATGATACAGCTACAACTATTAAGCGATACCACTTCAAACACTTTCTTCGGCTGTCACACACTTTTGCCGCGCTTCGCTACCACTGTTCAAACCTCGCTTAATGCCATTCTTGTTACCTCTTTCAACGCACGTGTTCTAATATTTTGAAAATTTCTTCTGCTGACTGAAATCGTCGCCCCTTTTAACATATCCTTGCCAATGGCGAGGGAAAAGATAGAAATCAGCTGGAACCAAATCTGGGGTGTAAGGAGGTTCGGAGAAAGCACAGGTACGTGGCTGTTCGTCAAATATTCAGAGACCAGGAGTGAACGATGTGCCGGGGCATTTTCATGGTGCAATACCAAATTTTTCGCTTCCCAAACTTAGGCCGTTTGCCCGTCGCAATGCGTCGCGAAAAACGACTGAGAATATATAATACATATTGCTGGGGTAACTGTACACCCTAAGATATGAAACTTAAAGTCACGAGAACAACCTTTAATGTCAAGAAGACCTCAAGCATGACTTTCCCCCTTTGAAAACGATCTGCTCGAACCTTTTGTTTCCGTGGTGAACTCGGAGATTTCTCAGAGGTCTTGACGCTTCGTTTGAGGGCGAGAGGTAGCACCACGTCTCATCGCCATTGTTACCCCATTCAAAACAATCCTCGATCTGAAACCTACATAGCAATGGAGCTCTCTCTCTCATGCAGGCCGACTTTTTCACTCTCCTCCAGGGTGACACCCAAGAATTGGAGTTCACACGCAACGCGGTGCATGTTCAATCTTGTCGAGGATCGCGTGACAACTGCCGAGACGAGAAAACCCCCCGACAATATTGGCAACATCATCGATGGTTTGCCTCCGGTCAGATCGGAGTACCTCCAGTACTCTACAGGGTTCACACTGAAATTTTGAATTTGAATTCCCTGACTTTCCCTGACCAGCGTGTTCGTTATTTTTGGCGTATAAAATATCTATTAATCATTATTGCGGATATTATTCGTCAAGTTCAACATAACAACACAGAAAACTTTCTTTAGAAACTGTTCATAATCATGGAAAATTGAAAAAATATTTTTTTTTTTTTAGTAATCCCAGCTATACCTTCCCCATAGCCGTCCAACGCACTCCTTTTTTTATTTTTTCCAAAAGTAAACAGTTATATTTATACAAAAAGAAAATAAATTAAAAGCTTACATTAATAGCCTAGGTGAATAACCTCCACTGTGATCACAAAAGTTCTAAATGGGGATGAGAGTTTTTATGTTTTTGTTTTTTTTCAGCATGCTGTCTTGGCTTGTGCTTCTGGTGTTCTGTACCTGCTTTGCTTTTTATGTGAAGTCTTTCCACGATGCATGACATGCACGCTTATGTACCAGCTATGTAAAGTATTTTTTTCTTATTTCATTTTATTTTTTATGCTCAAATGTTGATTTAAAACCCACATTAGATGATTGATTATTTCTAAGACATAATTTATAAAAGGAAGGAATAGTGGTGGATTCCTCTGTAGGAGGAACATAGGTGGTAAGTGGAATAGGAACCACCGAAGGAAACGCAGGGTTCACTGTCCGGGGCCCGGGGAGGTTGCCTGGGTTTTTCAACAGTAGGTGTATATTCCCTCCCACTTATTTAACGTAGTATTAAGTCCCTAGTATATCCTATAGCTACAGTGGTAGCTATTAAACAAAAGAAAGCTTTAGTTGTATAAACTGTTTACTGCAATTAAGAAATCCGTCATATGGTTAATAGAGGTGGGTGTTATTACCTGAGTAGAAGTTTTGATAGGCCTTTATTTTAAACAGTGGTAGCAGAGCGTAGTTCGAAACTACGCTCTGAGGGGACGTGTGTTCACAATGGACGGAAAAAAGAGTGATAAGGGTGAAAGGGTGAGTAGAAGGTTGTGTCCAGTGTTTAATGGAGATGGGGTTAATCCCAATGAATATGAGTTGTGGAAGAAGAGAGTGGAGTGGTGGTACTTAGTGGAGGGTAAGAACTGTGACTGTCCTGCAGGTGAAATAATATT